>CAAKHD010003684.1:6170-20866 GCA_901007705.1 Fistularia tabacaria
CCCCCCCCTTCATCCCTCCCCCCCCCCCCCCCCCCGCAGGTGCAGCCCCACGGTACATCCTTGTACTGCTCGGACGAGCTGGACGACGTGGCGTGCGTGACACTGCTGGTGGTGGGCTTCCTGCTGCTCACGCCGCTGCTGGTGCTGGCGCTCGCCGCCTTCTGCCGCCTGGCGCGACACCTGCAGCTCGCCATGTGCTTCGTGCCCTACAGCAGAGCCGTCTACAAGAACCTGCCCGCCTCCAGACGCCGTGGAGGAGGAGGAGGAGGAGGACGAGGAGGAGGAGCAGCAGGAGGAGCTGGAGGAGAAGGAGGTGGAGGAGGCTGCTGTGGTCAGCAGGAGGGGAGGGAGGGGAAGGGGAGTGTGTGGGTCTGAGAGAGGAGGAGGAGAGGAAGAGATGGGAGGAGATAGGAGGAGGAGGAGGAGGAGAGAAGAAAGAATGAGCTAGGAGAAGATAGGCAGCGTTAAGAGAAGAAGGGAGGAGGAGGAGCAGAAGATGGGAGGAGAAGAGCAGAAAGGAGGACCTTGGAGATGGAGAGGAGGAGGAGCAGGATGGGAGGAGGAGGAGGAGGTTGGGAGGAGAAGAGAAGAAAGGAGGAGGAGGAGGAGGAGTTTGATTCCGTGTAAAAAGCCGTCAGCTTTGACTTTGACATTTGATGTATTTTCCACTTTGTTTCTTTTTCCAGTAAAGTGTCAAACAGACACGTTTCATGTGTTCACAAACAGGAAGAACCTCCACTCTAACCTCTGCAGAGCGTCTGAGGACACTGGAACCGATCATTCACTCATTCATTCATTGTCTGCACACACACCACATATAGACACATACAACCTTTCTAAACCATTCACTCATTCATTCACTCCTCAAAAAGAAACATACAACCACTCACCTGTTCATTCACATCATACATAGACAGCAGCCATTCACCCTCTCATTCACACATACAGATATAAAACATTCACCCTCTCATTCACGTCAAATAGAAAAACAGTCACCCTCTCATTTACACCTCATAAAGAGAAAGTCAAAACCATTTCACCCTTTCATTCACACATACAGATATAAAACCGTTCACCCTTTCATTCAAGTCATAGAGAAATGCAATCATTCACCCTCTCATAGACATTCAAAGCCATTCACTCATTCATTCTCACCTCATATGGAAACTTACTTCATATCCCTCATGTGTTCATCAAACCGTCCGGAATATTCCTGAACTTCCATCACACGGAGGGGAAAAAAAAGAGAAGGAATTTAACCTTAAAAACCCTTGCTTGTAGTTGCATACCATGTCCACCAGGGGGCGCCAGAGCACAGCATGTTCAGAGAACAGGCCGCAGAGGAAGAGATATAAAACCTTTATTCAGATATAAATTACAAACTTTATATTTTATTTTGTTGTTTTTTTTACGGGCGGGAAGGGGAGGTTTATTTTTAAACATCTTTAAACGTGGATGCTTGTTTGTGTGTGTGTGTGCGTGTGAGTGTGTGTGTGTCTAGCAGGGCAGGTTGCTGATGTTGGTCAACAGTTTGTGGTGGGGGGGCTTGTACGGCGCCGTGAAGGCCCCGGGCTCCAGGGTTCCTCGACCTTCTCCGTCCACCTGGCCCATGATGATGAAGCTGCCGCCTGTGAGGACAATATAATATAGATTTCATGCATTTCAATCATATATTAAAATCTAAAAATAATGTGTGAAAATATAAAAGTAGACATGGCCATATTATATTGCACACCCATATATATATACATTTATATATTTATTTTTTTATGTGTATAAATATATATATATATTTTTTCAGGTCATTTATATATATGTGTCCGTAAGTAAAATAGAAGAGAAGAAAATATCATTAAATTGAATGGAATCAAATCAAATTAAATACAGTTCTATAAAGTAAAATCATAAAATAAACAAATAAAATGAGAAGGACATTAAATAAAATCAAATTAGATGAGATGAATAGAATAAAAGAAAGTCATAGAAAATGAAAATAAATATGAATACAATGAAATAAAATGAAACAAAAATAAAAGACTGAAATAAAAGAAAAGTAAAATAATAAATAAAAAATGAAATAAATTAAAGAAAGATAACATTAAAATAAAAATGTAAATTTCCTGTTTATCTTGTAATTTCTCAAAATATCTGCGCCAAAAATAGGGTACTTCAGGAATTAAATGAGATGAAATCAAATCGAATTAAGTTAAATTTGTAGATATAAGATAAGGTATGAGATGGAATAAAATAAAAAATAAAAATCACATTCATCCTATTTATTGGGAACGCAACCATTCACCCACTTTCAAATGAAATAGTGGAATTTATCGAAGATAAAATGAAAAAATAACTGAAACACATTTTGGAAAGTAATACAATAATGAATTATTTTAGAAACGTGATAATGAATGAATAAATGAATGATTGCATGAATGTGTGCGCACGTGCACCCACCTCTGCGGAACAGCGGGCACTTCTTGCACTGCGACAGCAGCTTGACGGACATGGTCTCCCCGACCTGGGTGAGGGTCAGACGGCCGGCCTTGTAGGTCCTGATGATGGAGATGCCGACGAGCATGGTCCCCCGAGGCCCCGGGGCCAGGGAGCTCACCTTCCCCGTGATCACTGTGAGCGGGTGGGGAGACTAGTTAGGTTGACCCGGTGAACCGGCTCGACAAAGGGACGGAGGGGAAGCTCACCGAACTCGCTGGCGCAGAAGCTGGACTTGATGGTTCCGTCCCTCTTGCAGGCTTTGGCGCAGAGAGGGTTCGCGGCGGCTGCACGACGTCAGCGGGAAAAAAAAAAATCAAATCAAAAATAACAAAAAATAATCTGAATTAAAATACGTTTAAATGGGGATGAAGAAAAATAAAAATGAAATTAAAGAGGATGAAATAAAATGAAATGGATTAACATAAATTAAAAGAGAAATGAAGCTAAATAAAATGAAATTAAATAAGATGACACAAAATGAAACAGATTAAAATAAATGAAAAAAGAAATGAAACTAAATGAAATAAAATGATTTGAAATAAATTAAAATAGAAATGAAACTTAATGAAATAAAATTAAATAAGGTGAAAAAAATGAAATGAACATTAATATATGAAAATAGAAATAAAACTAAATAAAATAGAAATTAAGATGGGATAAAATGGATTAAAATATATTGAAATAGAAATTAAACAAAATAAAATTCAATAAGATGAAATGAAGTAAAATAAATAACTAAATAGAAATAAATTAAAATAGAAATGAAACTGAAATGAAATTAATTACAACAAATTATAGAAATAAAAATGTAATTGAATCAGACGAAATAGAAGTGAATGAATTCAAATGAATTAAAATAGAACTGAAAAAAAATAAAATTATATAAGAACAAATAAATTAGAAAAGAAATGAAACAAAATTAAATAAAATTAAATAAGATGAAATCAAAATGGTGAAATAAGATAAAATAAATTAAAACAAATTAAAATAGAAGTGAAACAAAATAAAATGAAATTAATAAGATAAATAAATTAAATAAAGTAAAATAAAATAAAACAATCTTCTTCTTCCTCTTTTCCTTTGTGCTTTTCCCCTTCAGGGGTCGCCACAGCGAATCAACCTCCTTCATCTAACCCTATTCTCTGGATCCTCCTCTCTCACACCAACTACCTTCATATCTTCTCTCACTGCGTCCATAAATCTTCTCTTCGGTCTTCCTCTAGACCTCCTGCCTGGCATCTCCACTTCTAGCATCCGTCTACCAATGTAGTCCCTATCCCTCCTCTGTACATGACCCAACCATCTCAGTCTGGCTTCTCTGACCTTCTCTCCAAAACATCTAACATGAGAGGTCCCCCTGATGGACTCGTTTCTGATCCTCTCCATCCTGGTCACTCCTAAAGAGAACCTCAACATCTTCATCTCTGCCTCCTGTCTTTTGTTCAGTGTCACTGTCTCCAAACCATACAGCATCGCTGGTCTCACCACTGTCTTGTAAACCTTTCCTTTCATTCTAGATGATGTTCTTCTATCACAAAATAAATAAAACAATACAACATATAATAAAAGAAAATATATCCAATAAATTGAATTAAATAAAATGAAGTAAAAAAAATTAAAAGGAAAAACAATAAAATAAAAGAAAAAGAAATGATATAGAATATAAAGAAATGAAATAAGATTAAATGATAAAAAAAGATAAAATAATGGCTTTTTTCAGCAATATTTAAAGTAATTTTTAATTAGGAATTCTGATTAATAAAAAAATAGCAACATTAATAAATTATCATTTGATTTAAATTTGTGATTGTATAATAATCAATAATAATAATTATAATTATAACTTAATAATCAAAAAAAGTTACTAGAAAATGATCAACATGGAATGATTTAATTGATTTGTTAGTAATAATAAAGATTAGGGGACTGCAAATATAATGCTAATATCAAATTAATTCGTACAAAATATTATTATTATTGTTATCGTTAATTTACTAAAACAAGTATCATTCCATGATTATTAAAAGTAGAACCGCAATTCCTCGAATAATAATAATTTTAAACATTTTAATAAATATAAATATGAAAAAATATATTTATGAATCATAATAATCATACATTGTTACTTTATATTAATTTCATTGGTATAATTTATTCTATATTTTAAAAATATATAACAAATTATAAAATAACATAAATATATTATGAGAATATTATTTTTTTATATTAATATTTTTAATAAATATTTACCAAACCTAAACGTTTTACAATAAAATTAATTAAAATAAAATAAAAGGAAATAAAATAAAATAACATTATATACAAAAAATAAATGTGATGTAAAAAAAAGTTTAAAAAATAATTTAAAATAAAATAAGTAAAATTGAAATAAAAAATAAAATATTTAAAAATAATAATCACTAAACTAACTTATAACTAAAATTAAAATATTATGAAGAAAATTATAGAAAAAAATAAAAAATAGGAAATAAGATAAAATAAAACAAATAAATAAAGTAAAGTAAAATCTAAAAAAACGGATATAACATAAAACTGAATAAAGTTACATAAAAAAAAACAAAAAATAATAAATTAAAGGAAATCCAATTCAATTAAAACTTTTCAGGTATTAAGAGATCGCATTAAAAGCGTCTCTGAAAATACACTTGAAAAAAACATGAGCTGGACTTCCAGTGTCAAACCCACCTGGCCTGGTCCCGCCGGCTCCTCCGGCCCCGCGGCCTCCCGTGGGTCTCACCGGCCGGGGCCTCCTGGTGGGCTTCACCTCCGGGGGCGGCTGGTGTCTCGGCGGCGGCGGCGCGGCGGCGGTGCGTTCGGGCGGCGCCGGTTTGGCGTCGGGTTTTAGCGCGGGCTTAGACGGCCTGGAGTTCACCACCGGCACCCGGGTTCCACGCGGGACGCTGATGTAGCTGGCCAGGAAGCCGTCGGAGGTCACGCTGAGGTCGGACACGAACTGGACCAGCATCACGTTGCCGTTGGTGATGATTGGCCTGCAGCGGGAGGGGGAGGTCACGCAGGAAGGTTCCGGAAGGGCGGCGACGGTCGGGGAGACGGCGCGGGAACTCACCCCGGAGCCTGGTCGCCGCAGAACTTCCCGATGAGCCGGGAGTCGTCCTTCTCGCCGCCGTTGAAGAACGCCACGTAGTCGAAGCGGCAGTAGGTGTCGGCCTCCACGGCGAACTTCTCAAAGCTCACCTGGATGGCCTGGAGGTCCGTGACATGTTCCACGCACAGATAGAAAATAATACAAATAAAAAAAGAAGATATTAGTCGATAAATTAAGACATGCACAAAAATATGTAATTAGAGATGAATAAATTATAAATAAAACTATATCTATGTATATGATATATATGAGTATAGTATTTAAGTGTGAACATCAGTAGGCAAACCATAATAAGAATATATATTTCAAATTGATAAATACTTATATATACTTTTTTAAAAAGCCACAAAAAACTTTTTTTTTTTTAACCAACTTATTTTTTATTTGATTTAAAAATACTTTTTTTTCATTCTTTGTTCTTTAACAAATCACAGCTTTTGCGCAAAAATGCCTCAGGCTCTGTTTGCAATTAAATAAAATTAATATTAATTACAATTTAATTTAATTTAATTTAATGAAATTCTATCATTAAATTAAATTAAATTTGATTTGATTTAATTTTATCACATTTTTTTCGGGTTCATATTCGGTGTATTGTTGGTTTTTCATATATATATATATGTATATATATGTTATCAACCTATATATTTATGTTGCTTGAATATGGATATAATTATATAAGTCAAATAATGAGTTCATGAATAAAGAAAATAATAATACAAAGATTAATAAATACATATCTAAACCATATAGGTTTAAATATGTATGCACTTTGTTCAGTTTAAGTTTGATTTTTTAAATTAATTTCTTCATGTATATAGTCATAATTTTTCATTGGTTTATTTTAATGTTATAAATAGAGAATAAATCAAATAAATAATACAAAAATGAATGAATACAAATTTAAACCCGAAAGATTTTTCACTTTGTTTAAGTTTAAGTTTATTTTTTCTCATGTATTTATTCATGTATATGTTGATTATTTTTCATAGGTTTATTTTAACCTTTTTAATGTTATAAATATATAATAAATCCAATAAATAATTTAAAAAAATGAATAAATACATATTTAAACTCAAAAGACTTTTCACTTTGTTTAAGTTTATTTTTTTGGCATTTATTTATTCACGTATATTTTGATAATTTTTCACCGGTTCATTTTAACATTTTTAATGTTATAAATAGATAATAAATCAAATAAATAATACAAAAATGGATACATACATATGTAAACCCAAAAGGTTTTTCAATTTGTTCAGTTTCAGTTTAAATAATGTTATTTATTTATTTATTCATGAATATATAGATAATTTCTCATACATTTATTTTAACATTTTTATCATATATCTTCGTATTTAATGACATTCAAGACATATTTTCCATTTTTCAAAAACAAAATAAAAAGCATGAAATATTGTTTCGGTATTGCGGTATTTGAAAGCTTTTTTTTTTTCGGGGTTCGCACCATGTCGGGTTCCACGCTGACCAGCCACGAGCAGCTGGTTCCGGCCGGGTACTTCTTGTCGGGCCAGTTGGGTGTGGAAATCTCGCCCTGCGACTTGGTCAGCCTGCCGCCGCAAACCTGCTGGCCCGAGGCTGCAACGCAAAAAGAAAATACACCAAAAACAATAAGACATTAAACGGGCTAAAAATCAGACAAAATGAAGCAGAGCAGAATGATATAAAAGGAAATGTAATAAAAGAAAATTCAGTCAATTAAAGGATGAGAAAATAAAAGGAAATGGAATTTTAAAAAATGAAAAGGAATATAAAAATAAGTTAAATTAAATGTAATAAACAGAATTCAATTAAAGTAAATAGTATTAAAAAAAAAAAAAAAGTTAAATTAAACAAAAATAAATGAAATAAAATAAAATAAAGTAAAGTGATATGAAGAATAACATTTGGAAAGGAAAAAATAGATATAAATGGAACAAAATAGATTAAATAAATAAAATAGAAGGACATAGAACACAGTTTAATGAATGAAAATTAAATTAAATTAAATGGAATAAAAGACAGTTAATCAAACCAAATCAAAAAACACAAAATTAATTAGAACCCTCAAACTTTTCATGGATGATTTTAAAGTTGTTTTAAGACTTTTTTCTATTTCGATATAATCATGAATAATTTCCTCAAGAAAAATAGCAAGAATTGTTAATAAAATTCCAAAACGATGGAGGACTTTGGGGGAATTTGGATGAAACTGATTAAGAATTTCAAGCTGAAGAAGAAAAAACAAGAATTTACCAAATAAAACGGAAAAAATTCAGATAAAATTTTGTCCTTGGAATGTTCAATGTTCAATTCATTGTTAATTCATCCAAAATTGCCCAGAAATCATCTAAAAGAAAAAAAAAAAGTCAGAGGCTTCTCCAAAAAAATGATCAGAAACTATTCCAGAATTTTTGCAACACCACTGAAATATTAGTTGGAAATTTAAGAGATGCAGACAAAAATTTATAAGAAAAGTTTGGCAGGTTTAAAAAAATTGTCATAAACAATCAATTTCTTCACAAATAAATCACCTAAACTTCCGCCCCAAATCCCCCCCCAAAACAGCCCGAAATTCTGCTTAAAAAGAATCTGAAAAATGACTGAAATCCTCCAAAAAACACCCCAAAACGTCACATAAAGCTGCAGAAATTTTGCCGAAAAAATCCCTTTAAAAAAGCGGACAAACTATGAAAAATCACTCTAATTTAGAATTCACATTAATTTAACCAAAATGTCCAAAAACAATCACATGGATGGTTAAAGACCGCAAAAAGTCAGCCTCAAATTTCTCAAATGTTGCCAAGAAATTCCCAGTAACCCTGCAAAAAATTCCCCCCAAAATTAAGATAAAATAACCAATAAATTTACCAATAAATGAGCTTAAAATTCCAATAGTAAATCTCCCCCAAACTGCTTGAAATTGCACATGAATTCAGATTTTTTTTTAAATTACAGACAAAATCAGGGGAAATTCAACCTTTAAAAAAAATGATTCTTTGTTTGATGGAAAATCCATTTGAGCATTTGATCATTTCTCTGTGATTTTTTTTTCAGTAATTCTTTTATTAAATTTAGTTGTTTTTTTTCTGAATTTTGTGAATGTCATTTCAGAAATGTAAGCTGTTTTTTAGTTTTTTTTTCTTATTTTATTACAATTTTTTGGGGTGAATTATTGGTGAACTTTAATCAATTTATCTTACAGAAAACCCCAAAATATATTTAAAAAAAAACACAAATCCCCCCCGATAAAATATTACAGAAATTACACAAAAATTCAGTCGTAAATCTCCTGAACATCAAGCCGGTTGGGGGGAGAAAATCAATCCAAACTATCCGGAAGAAACCTTAAAATCCTCCCCAAAATGACCAAAAATAACTCCCATATAATCGGGAAAATCTGAAAAGAAAGTTTAAACAAAATTATCCAAATATATCAGCCAGTTTTCCCTAAAAACATTAGAAAACATCGATCAAATTTGTAATAAAAAAAAAAATCCTGAAAGAAATTGGATCAGAGGAATGACTGATAAAAATCCAAAGATCGTCCGGAAGAAATTTCGTACAATTTCTTCAGCAATTAAATCACCAGGAAAATTCTGCATGAAATTGACCAGAAAGAAAATTACTCAAGAATAAATTCTCCATCAAAAACGCAAAACAACACAAAGTTGAAAATCTGCGATAATGAATCAGAAAAGACGAAAAACAAAAAAAAAATTAAGCAGTTCGGCAAAAAAAAAAAAGCCAAAGAAATACCAAATTGAAAATTAAAAATTTCAAAATCCAAAAATTTAAATTGTAAAGAAAATGAAAATTCTAAATTGAAAAATAATAATTTCAAATTTGAAAATGAATGTTAAAAATTGAAAGTGAAAAAAAATTAACATTTAAAATCAAAGAATTAAAATTTAAAATAAAAAAATAATTACGCAGTTTATATTTACCATAAAAATTAAAATGACCATACCATTAAAATTTCATGTTAAAATTAAATAATAATTCCAAAAATTTACATTAACCTTTTTTAATTCGTAATTGAAATAGTTAAATCTGAAATTTTAAATTTCAATTGAAAAGCTGCACAAAATTCCCATGCAGTTTGAAAAAAACAAAAAGGCTGAACCCTCGCTGGACGCCGTCAACAAAAGAAACCCAAGAAGTTCCCACAAAGCGTTAAAAAAAAAAAGAAAATTTCCCCCCAAAATATACATTTAATATCATATTAAATATTATCTTATATTAAATATACAAAGAAGGTGGAAGCTTAAGAGAATTGGCGGGAACGTAAACAGGAAGTGACAAAAGCGACCAGGGAACCGGTTAACAACAAGCCGGGCGATGGAGGCTAACGCTAACTCTCGGATTAGCTCGGAGTGCACGCCCACCGTCCTCGTAGGGCTTGGCGCCGCTGAAGTAGGCCACGAATCCCCGGCCCTGCGTCTCGCCGTCCGACACCATCTCCAGCAGCAGGGAGCTGGAGGTGGAGATGAGGTTCCCCGGCCGGAAGGTGCCGCAGAAGCGGCCCAGCTTCTGCTGCAGGCGCGTGGGCCCGTTGTACACGTCCAGGTAGTCGTAGCGGCACTGCGAGTCGGCCTCCAGGTCGAAGATGCGGAACGTCAGCGTCACCACCAAGCCTTCCGGGACCTGGAGACGGGAGGGGAGGAGTCAGGAAGTGAGAGATCGTTTTTAGTATTATTCATTTCAAGATACAAACAATGTCATCCAATAAATTGCAACCGAAAAAAAAAAAAAAAAGGGAACGGGCAGACGCAGCGCTTATTTTCGCCCGTCCCGTTTTTACAGCTTCGGTTTACAAGCAGCTTTTAAGCTTTCACGTCGCAAAAGGAAAAAGCCGATGCAGACTTTTCGTATCATTTGAATATTTGAAACTTCGGATTGGTTTGAAATCGTAACAAAGAGGTACGTTTTTTTTTTTTTTTCCAAATCATTCATTGATTCCATCGTTGAAGCGCCGAGAAAACGGAGAAACGCCTTGATTTCACGATGCATTCAAAAAGTAATCCATACATTTTCTCTTCATTTGAAGAAGCAGGAAATACAGTTTGGGATTTTGCTGTTTCTTACTCTATGAAGAGTCTGTAACATTTTCATTTTTACAATATCGCTTATTTTTAAGGTTTTATTTTGTGGAGATAAATTACTGGTAAGTGCAAGACACCGCACTTCATTGACTCTTCTAATAGCCTTTTTTTTGGGGGGGGGGCATTTTTGTCCAGAATCTGGCTGTGTTTTTCCCTGCGTTTCCCCCCAGATCTCTGCGAAACACGACAAATAGGGCCGAACGAAAGAACAATGAAATAAAAATTCGAACACATCTCTCGTTTTGCGGAGAACAGCGACGGTTTTGGACACTTTACGTTTCATATAATCAACCTGGGGCTAGCATGGAGGGTGGGTTAGCGACTCACCGTGATCGCCCAGGTGCATTTGCTGTTGGGTTTGTAGAAACTGGGGAAACCCTCGCTGCCGACGAAACCCGAGTCGCCGGTCAGCTCGCCGCCGCAGTGGAAGACGGGCCTGCGGACACAGCGGAACCCGTGACCTTTGACCCCCCCCCGGAAGCAACGCCACGCCGCAAAGGTCCGGAGCGGGAGCCCTGAGGAACCCCGCCGGGTTTTCTATTTTTTTATGAAATCTCCCAGCTGTTAAATTCAAATAAAATAAATAGAAAAACGGCTGCTGTTTTTTTCAGGTCTTTTCATTTCAATTTTGTAATGAATTCTTATAATTACATTCAATCCTTATAATTCTTATAATTGAATTCTTATAATTTCATTCAATTCATTCTGTTTACTTTAATTTCATTTCATTTAATTCAATTTAATTTACTTTACCTTAATTTAATTTAATTCAGTTCAATTTACTTTTATTTACTTTGATTTGAATCAAATTAAATTGAATTGATTTAAGTTGATTCAGTTCGATTCAATTTAATTTAATTTAATTTGATTTTATTAAATTAAGTTTAATTTAATTAAGTCTAATTTGATTCACTTTAATTTAATGTAATTTGAAATTATTTGATTTGATTTGATTTGATTTAATTTAATTTAATTTAATTCGATTTGATTTAATAAAATTTGTTCAATTTAATGTATTTTTTGTTTCTATTGTTACTGAGGCTTCAGCTTAACTTGAGCCTCTGGAACCAATTTTTTTTTGGACACACACACGCACACACACATCACACACACACACACACATCACACACACACACACACATCACACACACACACATACACACACACACACACATTTTTCCACATTACTGAGCATCAGCTGCAGGCAGGATCCTCTGCGTTTGGATTTTCTGTCCGATCACAAAACGAAAATAAATACATTCTTGACCCAAATTAAAATAAACAGAAAACATCGGGCTTAAAAAAAAAAAAAATCAGACGTTCCAAGAAGTCAAAACCTGGGGAAACTCCTGGAAACGGGTGTTTCTGTCACAAACATTTGCAAAGTTTGTGGACTAAATCAATAAATTCCTGTGAGCGGAGACTCCCCACGCAGCCGTCTGACCCGCTTCCTGCTGCAGAATGTCTTTTGGCCTTCGGCGCCGCATTTTCCAGGAACAGAAAAAAGGCCGGAGGTTCTGGAAAGCGTTCGTGTTTATTAGCGCCGCTAAAAGTTAACGGCCGGGAAAAAAAGGAAAATAAAAGACGACCGTCCTTCTGTTCCGTTCTCTCGCTCTTTTATTTTGAAGACCCGGCCGGACCCTTTAAATCCTCCCGCGTTTGGCGGTACCGGAATCTCCCACGCTCCCTGAAGGAGGCTGGAGTAAATAAAGCGCGCTTGTGCGGTCGGGTAAGCTAGCGCTAACGACGGGATTATTTATTTAACTGATGTGTAATAACCAATTTATTAGGTAACTAATGTGTTGTTGTTAATGCGATGTGTGGCTAATTTGAGTTAGCTTTTGTTGCATCGCTAATGAATGCTAATACCTATGATATGCCACTAATGTGTAATAGCAAAAACATGATGTAAACAAAGTAATAACCAATTTATTCTAATCTGTAGTAACCAAATTATGATGTAACTAATGTCTAATAACCAATTGATTAGGTAACTAACGTGTAATTGCTAATGTGATGCGTAGCTAATGTGAGATAGCTTGTGTTGCATTGCTAATGTGTGCTAATACGTATGCTGTGTTACTAATGTGTAATAACAAAAGCATGATGTTAACAATGTAATAACCAATTTATGCTAATGTGGAGTAACCAATTTATGATGTAACTAATGTCTAATAACCAATTTATTAGGTAGCAAATCTGTAACTGCTAATGTGACGTGTAGCTAATGTGAGATAGCTTGTGTCAGGTGCTAGTCTGAATGCTATGGAACTCATGTGTAATAACAAAAACATGATGTAAACAATGTAATAACCAAGTTATGCTAATGTGGGATAACCAATTTCTGATGATACTAATGTGTAATAACCAATTTATTAGGTAACTAACGTGTAATTGCTAATGTGAGATAGCTGGTGTTGCTTCGCTAATGGGTGCTAGTCTGAATGCTATGGAACTCATGTGTAATAACAAAAACATGATGTAAACAATGTAATAACCAAGTTATGCTAATGTGGGATAACCAATTTCTGATGATACTAATGTGTAATTACCAATTTTTAAAAATTTGTAGTAGCCAATTTATGATGTAACTAATGTGTAATAACAACAACTATGGTTTTTTTCTTATTTGTAATAGCCAATATATCATGTACCGAATGTGTAATATCAAAATTAATTTTATAATAATTTGAAATAGCTAAAATGTATTATGTTACTGATGTGAAATAATCACATATTTTTTTAATCTAATTTGTAATTGCCAATTTATTACATAACTAATGTGTAATAACCACATTTATTCATCTTAATATATTGTAATAGCCAATTAATCATGTAACTAATGTTTATCAACCAATTTACGATTTTAACTAACACGTAATAACCACTTATTTTTTTCATCTAATTTTTAATAGCTAATTTTACAATGTAACTAATATGAAACAACATGTATTTATTTTAGTCATTTGTAATAGCCAGTTTATGATATAACTAATGTGAAATAACCAAATATATTTTTTCATCTAATTGTTGATAGCGAATTTATGATGTTACTAATGTTTAATAACCACTAACCATTATATAACTATCAAATAATCACGTTTTTAAATCTAATTTGTAATTTTCTTTTTATTATCTAACTAATGTGTAATATAATAACCAAATTTATAATGAAGTAATGTGTAAAAACAATTTACGATGTAACTGATGTGTAATAACCATATATATATTTGAATCTAATTTTAATTGCCAATTTATCATTTAACTAATGTGAAATAACCAAATTATTTTTTCATAACATTTTTAATAGCCAATTATGATGTAACTAATGTAAAATAACCAAATTTATTAATTTTGATAAATTGTAATAGCCAATTTATCATGTAACTAATTTGAAATAACCAAATGATTTTTTTGTAACTTGTAATAGACCATTTATTATGTAACTAATGTGTATTAACCAGCTTATGATTGAAACGAATGTATTATAACCACATATTTTTTTTCATCTATTTTTTAATAGCCAATTATTATCTAGCTAATGTGAAATAACAACATATATTTATTTTAATCATTTTTTAATAGACTATTACTATGTAACTAATGTCTAATAACCAAACTTGTCTATTAAAAAAATCTGTAACAGCCAATTTATAATTGTAGTGTAATGACCAATTTATTGCGCAACTCATGTGTAATAACCAATTTACTATGTAACTAATGCGTAACAGCCAAATGTATATTTTTTTACAATGTAACTACTGTGTAATAACCAATGTACGATGTAACTAATGGGTAATAAACCATGGGTTTTGGCTCTTTTCACTAAAATTGCCTCTTTTTTTGGACTCCATAAGCCGAGCAGCTCCTCCAGCCCTTCCCTCGGTACGTGCACACATTTTTTTTAAATCAAGTTAGCGCTAAAAGAAAAAAAAAAAAAAAAAAAATAACAACCGGGGACTTTTTGACTGTCA
>CAAKHD010003685.1:6755-23546 GCA_901007705.1 Fistularia tabacaria
AAAAAGAGCAGAGTTGTCCCTGGCAATAAATGGCAGCAGAGTTCCTTCAATCACATATTTTTGGCTTGTAGGGGATTAATACATGCATGAGCTGCTATTTCTGGTGGAGGCAGCGCTGAATTAGGGTCGCCTGGTTGCCGCTGCCTGTTTTTTATAGTCCGCCTTTTCTGGTTGGTGGAGCGGCACGGTTTACGTCTGTTGACGCGTTTTCCTGCCCTGCTGTGGATCTGCATTTTCATGAATGGAGCTCAGGAGGGATTGGGAGGGCTGATGTGAGACAGACAGAAAAACATTTCAGGGTAGGAGTGGAGGGAAGGGAGGGAGGGGACGGTGGGAAGACGGGGGGGGGGGGAGGGAGAGAGGGAGCGGGACGACATCCGGCGTGATGGGACAGGGAGGAGGAAACATCACAGGCCTCCATGAGAGGCCGAACGTGCGCTCGTTCCTGATTTTTCGAGCATCTGCTATTAATAACCAGCCCGCAAAGAGTTAACGCCCCAGCGCCTCCAACACATTCCCTCCCCGAGTGTGAGGGCGGCCGATTGGTGGAGGAAGCTGCGGGGTGGAGTTACCTCTCATAACATGCTGCAGTGACGGGCTGAGGACACCGGATCGGCTTACAGCACTCCGCTCGCTGCAAAATAAAAGCCCGCCGAGGGACCTCCGTAACCGGAGATGTTCTGCAGAGCCGTTCGGACCTTTGCGGTCCTACGGTCCGGTCAGGAGGGGGGGGGGGTTTGGAAGGGTGAAGGGAAAGGACGGACGTCGATCCGGGGGCCAAAATCTAAAGACTGGTCCAAATGACCGCCGGCCGAGCTGTGGATGGAAAGCCCAAACGGACGTGTCCACCACGAGCGGACGACTGAAGGGAGCGGATGGATTGGGGTTGGGGTTCTCCTCAGCCTCACAGGTGTCCGCACGAAGTCAGTCTCAGGCCCAAACAATCAACTCACACCGGCTCCATCCAAAGACCAGGCCCGAGAGTTCTAAGTCTCGGCCCAGTCCCAGACCTTGCCAAGACTGGGAATCGTTGCAATCCGTTTCCCCGGGACATTTCCGCCGGCAGGAACGGGTGAAGGGCGTCCCTGGGCCTGCCCTCCTCCACCTTTGGAGGGATGGCTCGGCCACGAACGGACGCCAACACTTCTAACCTACATACAGCCTGGCTGCTGTCTCTGCCGCATTTTAATAACGCCAGCGCCCTCAATGGGCTTAATCTATATAAGCTGTGGGATTAAAACCCACGGGCAGCGAGCGGAAGCAGGACTGAAACACTCCAGGGGTTCAGGCCGCTTCTGTCACCGACGCCCACACCGGATGTGCGCGCGCGTGTGGTTCGGATTCACTCTTTCACTTCACCTGGAGGACCACTGGCGAAATCGAAGACTTCTGCTGTGTGTGTGTGCTGAGGGCAAACACGGCCGCCATAGGTCTCCTGGCTCCGTGCCCCGACACGCCATTTCAATAGAAAGGCGGCGGCGGCGGCGCTGCCTGGGTGTGGCAGCCTCCAGGATGGGTTAGTGGGGTGGCGCTGCGTCAACAACACCCTCGATCCACGCTGACAACGGTTTTATGCGGACAATAGTTAGACTCCGTAGCCTTCGTGTCGATGGAACGTGCGCAGGTCAGCGTCGATAGTAAGTGCTGCGTTCAACAGTCCCACAATGAGGACGTCGGGTCCAAACCCCGGTCGCCGTTTATGGCGAATGCCCGCACGGACCACTCCAGTTTCACACCGAAAGCGAGTTCCCTTCCAGCGGGCGGCGGTGAAAGCGAGACGTGTTGCTCGGGAAGTCCCTGCTGCAATCACGTTTCCTGCCCGTTCGCGGAGCCCTGTCCTCTGGCAGGACTTTCTGAAGGAGTCCCGCTCTCCCAGCTAGATTTCTGCGGGAATTAATATCATTCCAGCCAACTCTAACAGCAATATTTCACAAAGCTGCAGTGTAGTGTTTCCCGTGCGGACCTTCTCGGGAGGGTTCACGTGCGAATGACCTCCAGCAGCTACAAATCAAATGGTATTACAACCGGGTCAGAACCTGCCTCGGCGCACAAATGTGACAGACGTTCACACCGAAGTGCTTCTCCTGATGGGCTTCCGCTCTGACTTCCATCTGGTGGATTCCGCAAGGGTGGCGGGGCGACGGCGGGGAGGCCAAGCGGGATGGGAGGAACGCCGAGGGCTTGCCCTTTCGCTGGAAGTCCAGGTTTTTTCTAACCAACATTCCTTTCCGTCTGGATCCGTGTTACGTACAGCACATATATGTATTTGAAACCCCCGAACCCCACATGGAGCGAGGGTTCCACCCGTGTGCGTGTGAAGTGGTGCTCTGGAAGGAGGACTTACTGCAGGGGCTGCTCTGGTGGTAGAGCAGATGTGAAAAGGACAGAACGGGGGCCAGCTGGCCGCAGGGCCCTGCCCGGGTCCCTCCGCTGGATTCGGCCTTCGGGTGCTGACCCGGCTCCTCCTGGTCGGCCCAGACCACGCCCCTCTCCCGCAGCACCACGCGCTCCAGTTCACGGTTGTCCAGCTCGTCGGCAACCCCCAGCAGCCCCGCCCCGCGCATCGAACCGTACTGGCGGCTGTAGGCCGGCAGCAGGATGCCCAGCATCCTGAAACGCAGAGGGGGAAGAGGACGGGGTGATCGGCCGCTCGTCATTCGTTGGTTGGTCGGGAGCATCGGCGACGTACTTCTCCGTGCGCTTGTTCTCCCGATCCTGCAGCGCGGCGAGCTCCACCATCTGCTTGATTCGATGTCTCAGGTCGTTGACCTCAAGCTCCAGTCTGCGGCAACGCAGGTCCTTCTCCAGGTCCTGAAGCAGATGGGAAGCGGGTCAGAGGGCGGGGACGGCGCAGCGCACACCTCTCTTACGCAGGAACACATCGGACGCGCCGCGCGAACGGTAACGCGGAGCGGCTGCGGGCGGAGGACACACAAGTTGTTTTTTTCAGCCCCGCTTCCTTCGGAAAGCCGTCTGCCGTGGCTGCAGGTGGGGTGGGGGAGGGGCGGGGACTCTGACGCAAAGAAACAACAGCGGAGAGAACATTTGACCGGGGAGTGCGTCATAGTTCTGGGTCAGTTCTTGGAAGAATGGATGAAGAAAGAAAAAAAAAAAAAAAAACATGGAGCTGGTTTTAGGTAACTGGCTGCTGTGTGAGGCCTGAGTAAAGGCTATTGATTTATTCTCTTCAGTGATCCACGAGTGAGCCGGAGAAATAAAATGAGCACGGCTCTAATTACTGGGAGAACAGATGGGAAGAAAACAAAGACAGTCACGACACCAGTGGAGTCACAGCCCACCTTCCAAAACAAACAAAAAACACCCGCCCGGCCAGGAGTTGTGAAGCGTGGAACTCGCGGCAAACTTCAGCCTTCTCTCACGGCGCTCCCACGGTCGGGCCGTGGGGTGTCGTCGGCTGATTTCTGCCGGGCGAAGAGCAGACGTGCACCCTGCAACATGCGGGTTTCATCCGTCCGAAGGTTCATTCGGGAAGGGTGGGGACACAGCGGAGAGCGGCTCGGAGAAGCAGATATTAATGGCTTGTCCAGGCCAGACTCCCACGCCAAGCTTTCCCAAAGGATTTCATGAGGGCGCCGTGGGAGGATGGGGAATCCCGGGGGGTCTGGGGGAACCCTCCCCTCCACCTTTTGATCATCGTTTCAATGACGGGCCCGGTGCGGACCGCCTCTACTCCTTGACTGGCTGAACGTCTGAACATCATGTCCCGGAGCCTGCACGTGAGAAGCACGACTGCGTGGACGAGAGCGTCCGGCGGCAAAGACTGGACTGACCGTGCTTCCCCGACAGGAGGAATCGACTTGTCCCCTCCTTCTGCCTCTTAAGCATTACAGTTACACTTTCAGCGAACCAGGATGTGCATTTGAATGGAGACGTAGCATGAAAATGTCACACTCGTATTTTCCATCTGTTCCGTCAGAGACGCCCCGACCTGTGGATCACCCGGGTCGCGCGTGGATGAAGAATGAGCTGTCAGCTCTGAGACAGGGGTTACTGCGCCGACAGCTGTGCCTGAGCCGGGTTCACGATGGGCGCAGGTACGCCAAGCACCAGTGTCCATTATCCTTTGAAATTATCCTAGCTCTGCAGGCTAGCCGGACGCTAACGGCGTCCGCGCACCAGTTTCTGCGGCGGAAACCACGGCGGTCTCTATGGTCCGACTGGTTTTGGCTGGAAATTACCGGTGCTTTCACCGCGGCTCCGTTCACCGGTTCACCGACTCTTACCAAGGCGTCATGTCTGTCCTGACAATCCGCCCCTCCAGATGTTTGGTGCCGGTGGCTGCAGGAGAGCAGGTGTCAGCCCAGCCCCTGATCCACGCTCTCTTCTCAGGACAATAGGAGGAGTCCTCTTGATCCCGGCCAGAGGTGAGCACAGGAGGACCTTCAGCTCATGGACAGCCAGTCGTCCACAGAGTTAGCATGTCGCGGCCCCGATGGCGTGCAAACACCTGAACGCCGCGGGGAACGCCCCAGACGTTCTGCCACGAGAAGAAGATGAGAAGCTGCGCCGAGGCAAAAGAATGCACTGAAAACAGGCTCTGTTCAGGAATCCAAAGTAGAGAGCGTCCTCTCTTGCAGGCTGTGGATAGGTGAGAACGTCTGGGGTCAGGTTCATGTCTGCAGCCCCAGCTGTGTGTGGGGGCGGAGCTTTCTCCACCGAACCGACCCCGAGCTGCGAATGACGACAACGCGCGTCGTGATTCAAAAGGAATCGAGGTCGGTCAACGAAGGGCTAACGACATGACGCGGGAGCTCGCGCTCACCTTGGAGAAGTGGTCGTCCGCCTTCAGCATCTTCATCTCGTTCTCGACCCGGTGCAGCCAGCCATCGTTGTCCAGGAAGCGCTCTCCTGCCTCCTTCAGACGTTTGCAAATGTGCTGCTGCTGCGTGCCCAGGCTGGCCATCTTCCGCTCGTGCTTGCAGGTGGCCTTTGAGGAGCAGACAGAACACGCGGCGTCAGTTCCAGCGCAGCACGGGTCCGACTGGGGGTCCGACGGGGGCGGGGCCATCACGGCGACTCATGCCCGGGACGGCGTCTTAGCCCTTTGACTCAATGAGGGCGCCGTCAAACACAGATCAGATTCTTGGAGGAGGCCAGAAGCTGCAAAGCAGCCAAGTAAATGAGGACTCAGCAGCTGCTTTTCAGCGGGGATGATGGAATCTGCTGATCAGCTACCTTCTCCGTCCTCTCCTTGGCGCAGATGCACTGGATCTGCAGGTTGTCCTCCTCACTGTAGCGTTGCCGCAGCTCGTTCACCTTCAGCTGCCTCTCCAGATCCAGCTGCTCTCTCCGGATGTCTGTCCGCTTAGAGAAGATCTGATGCAGCGTGTCGGACATCCTGCCGAGCAGAAACACCGGAGCCTCGGGATGAAAATGCCTCGTTGGCGGAGGTCACGGGTCAACAGACGTCACAGGCTAAGGCGGAACATCTCACATCGGCAGACACGTCTCCTACATACACGTATGTGGAAATAAATAGGAGCTGGAGACGGTCACATATGCAACCTTTAGGCCTTCTTTGCGCACACACACACACACGCACGCACACACACACGCACACACACACACACACGCACACACACACGTGTACGGCCACATGCGAGTGCGAAGTGGGCTCAGACGGGAGGAAGGATGAGGAGGGCCTGTAGGTAAATAAGACTGGGGAGCTGTCGCTGAAATGTGACTGCACTCTTCAATGAAACTCCGGTGACGTAGGAGGCGTTGTGGCCTTGCTAGACTGCTGAATTTTTAATAGCGCGAGAAGCGTGCAGCCTCTATTCAGAGCCTCTCACAGTGCGAGTTGTGAATCCTGATGCCGGTGAATGAAATGTGTGGGGGTGAGATTCATTCAGCTTTTCTTTGTCTCCCCCCCCGCCCCCCAACCCAAATACCCTGACAGATGCCACTGTGACTTAAGAGATTTGACTCACGTTAAAGAAATGAATGTTATACCAGTGTGTCGGCAGCAATCCCAGCAGAGCTAATCTTCATTAGACAGGCTTTATCCAGCAGTAATATTCCTTCATTAGGAAGCGCTCAGAGGGCTGCGTGTCTGCGGTGGGATTGAGGAGCGGGTGGGTGGGGCTGCTTGGACACAAACCAAGCCGCCGCCTGCGCTTTCACTCCTGAACCAGTTCACCCTTGTTTTCTTTGTGCGCGCTCTAAAGCCTGACGTGAAGGACACATTTCACCTGCCGGCGTGCGGACGGGGAGCACACTGCAGCCTTTCCGCATAATGGGCTGCAAAACACTGAAAAAACAAACACGCTCGGCGAGCGACACTGTTTCGCTTACAGATCGACCGACGCGCGCTTTGAACGGAGCACACAAACCCGCGGCGACGGCGCCAGACGAGATCAATGGCCGCCGTTCCCGCGCACCCGTGTTTTCGTGCTCCGGCTTGTGAAGGGTCAGACTGCTTCCGCGGAGGTGTGCCGACGGCTCGGAGCTCAATCCGCAGCCGACATTGCTACCGAGACGCGGCCTAAACGACCATTTTTCACCTCGGCCTCACATGCCGGGGCGTCCAAGGAAGCCGGGGCCTCTGCACGGAAAAAGCACCTCAGCCACCATTCACGATGACAGGTTAGCCAGTCACATGTGGAATGCTGGCATTGGTATTTAGAGACACGACGACAGAGTGAATAATGATAATATTAAAAACAATAATAATAATAATAATAATAACGGAGGCCGGCCGAGGACGGACGTCCATCGTCATGGAAGAGGAACCAATGGGAAGACAGATGTCCTCTGGACTTCTGGCAGCATATTGTCTGCTTACTTTTGTCCAGAAGTCAGAGCCCCATCCTGGATGCCCTCCCACCACGCAGCGCACCTGATGGGCCACTGCGTCACGCCCCCCTTTACTGCCACCGTTTGCTCTGCCGCCGCGTTCAAACACTCGCGGAAACCTGAGAGCGTCTGACAGGAAGCGGCCCATTCACCCTGAACATCTGCTGCGGCGACGCCGGGCTACCAGAACAATGAGGGGCTCCGTGCGTCTGCAGGACGGTTCCACACACACACACACAGACACACACAGACACACACACACGAGGTGTGCGCTCGGCCTCTATTCAGGGCCAGAGATAGATACGGAGCACCACTCACAGTGACTGTACACTTTTAAGAAAACAGAGATAAAAAGACCCAAATCCATGTGGGGAGCGCAGGGGGTCTCGGGACAAAAATGAGCCGCCGCCCCGGAGCTCACCTGCTGTACTCTGCTTGTTTCTGGGAGGGGACGGCGTGCAAAGCGCCGGGCATCACGTGCTTCTTTTCATACTCTTGGAGTTTTTGCTTCAGCTGCACAATCTGGAGAACAATGACAGGAGAAGCAGCCAGTCAGGCGGGGACCTTTATAAATAGGATACAGCGAAATTTTGTGAATGACTCAAAGTCGGCGCGGCGTGGGCCGACTCCAATTACCTCCTGCCGTTGCTTCTCACATATCACGGCGTACTGGCCGACATGACTGTCCAGACTCACCACGTTACTCTTCAGCTGGAAAGAAAAACTTCCATGAGCCGAGTATCACTGGGGTTGTGTTACAGGTTACCTTCGACGACAACGGCGGGCGTATACGCACTGATGATTTAATCTCTTTGGCCCTGTTGGCATACTTCAGGGTATTGTGGGTGTCCTCGTACGACTTGGACGAAGGGCTGACGTTGGCGATCATGACCGTCCTGCAGTTTCCTCCCAGGGAGTCTTTGAGGAGCCGCGTCAGTTTGCTGTCCCTGTACGGTATGTGAGCTTTCTTACTCTGAAACGCGGAGACAAATCTTCGTGTTAGCCCAGGGGTGAAGGTGGAGTGGTCACAAGCGACCCGGTCGCATGCCGAAAACACAGCTCGACCCAAAATGTGCAGGGGGAGTGGGGGGGTGGGGAGGGACCGGCGCCCCCCCCGTTGGACGCGGGCAAACCCCGGTCCTGGTTTGGCCGCTTGATTGCACGCGGGGCCGGATGCTGGGGTGGATCTTGACATCTCGGCTCTGCGTCCCGTGATTCGCCCGCTACGGCTGAGTGTCGCACTCACACACACACACACACACACACCTCAGGGACATTCTGCTCCCGCAGACTCCCAGAAAAACAGCCTTTTAGGTCGGAAAAGAAAAGGCTCTTCTCCTGCTTGGGTTTCATCCTACGCTGCCGATGGGAAATACAAACCAGTACTTTTCTTATTTTCCCCCGGACTGAGCGTCCGAGTCTCGCGTCCGAAGGCACGGCCGTCCCGCTTCTGCAGCTGGTAGATCACGGAGCGCGTCCTCGCTGAATTACAACGTATCACTTGCAAGGGTGTGGGAGTGCTGGAACGGCTGCCGCGGTGTGTCGGACTGTGGAGGCATCCATCCAGAAGATACCGCTCCTAAAAGGATGTTTTTCTCTCTTCTTCAGCCGACTGCCTCTTTTCCCACTTGTTCTCCCTGAAGACACGGCACCAGGGTGGCGGCGTTCACGGTTTTCATTGTCTGGTTTGACTGTCAGTGCAGGGGCCAAGACGGACATGGTGGGTCTACACACTGCTGGTGTGTGCGTGTGTGTGTGTGTGTGTGTGTGCGCGAGATGCCAAAGAAACTGCAGCAATGCGGTGAAGATACAGTGCTTTGGCCTTCTGCTGGTGTGTATCTAACACACTTTCAACTGTCAGTAATAGGGGCAAATTAGCATTTGACAAAGGTCTGGAGTTGCTGAGAAGAATCCTTGTTGCTGCTCCCTAAGAAGCACTGAGGACTTCCCCAGGCGTACAGGTGGTTGTCCGTGGAGGAGCGGGCACGCCGGGTTAAAGCGAGGGATGAGTGTTCGCGACCGGGAGTAAAGCAGAAAAGCTGCTAAAAGGAGTGGACCGAAGAGGCTCGGGTACCAGCTGAGAGTCACATATGAAATTGGTTTGCACACCGTCACGCCGAAGTTAAGCTAACAAAGGAGAACGGTACGATCCGCTCAGCCCAAAGGCCTCCGTGTCGCCGACGCTCCCGCCAACGGCACATTTCAGGCCGGCTCCTCAAACAACCAGTTCGTGTTCGAGCCGACAGGAGAACCAGCTCGACGCTCGTCGACGGTTGGTTTCCAAGGTCAGGGGATTATTAGCTGCAGAGCGAGTGTCTTTGCTTTGTCGCCACTCGGTGATCAGAGCCGAAGCTCGACGGCTGTCACATTTACACCAAGCACCGACGGAACAGTGGGTTCTGTGGTGGAAGCTCAGTCCGCCTTAAACTGAGCTCCCAAAGCTGGTTCCGGGCGAATCCACGGATCCCGGGGTCCCTGTCCGGCTCCACACTCGGAGCTCTCCTCTCCACTGCAGCTCTCCATCATGGCCATTGGGGATTCAAAACAACTTAACAAGTTCTGTGGCTGTCAGATGGTAAAATGAACCTCCCGTCAGCATGATGGACTCCCATGTTCTCGGAGGAAACCAACCGCGTGTGAAAAGGTGATCATGACCGGAAAAAAAGGCTTGACTGCTTGCGTTTACATGCGGCGAGATGCGCTCTCCATGGGCAGCATTCTTGGACAATCACTCCTGCTCGAGTAAAACCGGCCTTTGGTGAACAGGCGGCCCGGCAAGGTTCAAGTGCGCAGCGTCCTCAGCGAACGCATCCGTGTGAGTTTGGACAAGGCCAAGGCAAACGGCTTCGAGCAGCAAGGCGGCGGCGTGAGGCGCAGACGCTCTCTCCGTCAAGCGAATGGTGTGACAGTCCACACACAAGTGGGGACATTCTTTCCTGTAAACAGCAGCCGCGACATGAACTCCTCTTCAGCCCACAGTAAACACTGAATCACCAAGAGCCCGGGGGAAGCAGGGGGAAGGAGCTGGGACCCACAGGGGTGAGCCATCAACATGATTCACCCCCAAATTATATGCGATAGTAAACAGAGATAAAAACAGGCGGCGGACGTCTGTCCTCAGTCGACAATTAAGTCTCCTCATCGCTGGAGAGAAGGCCCACTTCACCGACTGAATAAAAAGCTATGAAAGAGAATTAAATATGAGGCCAAGCAGCTGCTGTGTGCAGGAATGAAGAACACACCACGACCGCCGCATTTAGACGCCACAGAACCCGAAGAGAGGCCTTCCACGCTGTAAGCAGACGCCATCGGCGAGGCGAGGCTCGGGGAGGAAGGACGGAGACGGGTGGCGTCCCGACGCTCGGCCCGCCCTCATCCGATACCCGGCCATTACGTGTCCTGAAGCTGGCCCCAGCGGTGCCACGGGGGGACGCTGTCCTCATGATACGTCGGTTTAACAGCTCACACTGAGTCGCTCCCGGCGGGCGGACGCGGGGGTTAATGGGGGCTGTTGTCGTCTCCGTCAAACCACGCTCTCAGAGCAGTGAGTGTGTGTGTGTGTGTGTGTGTGTGAGCGTGAAGAGGAGGATGGCCTCCTCATCAGCCAGTGCACAGTGTGCAACTTGTACGTGTGAGAGTTTTTTTAATGGGAGCTAAGGTGGTGTGCGGACGTATGAAGAATGTAAATCCCAGAGCGCTGCAGCCGGCTCCTAAACATTACAGAAACCTCCCAGACACGGCTTCCACTTCAAACCCGGTCCGTGCGGCCTCAGCACGACCTCTGAAGACACAACAAGACTCGCCGGCTAGGATTAGAGAATACTTTAGGGGTGTCCACTGGGGAAACTGGGGTGTGGCAGCAGCACGGGACAAACACCGACAATAAACTGAGACATTGAAAAGGACAGCGAGGGGGGGTGAGAATGGAGGAGGAACCGCTACGCGTGGCCGGAGGTAGGGATTGCCAGCCGTGTGCTATTGTGCAGTCTGAGGAGCATCTGAGGTGTTCGGTTCTGGGAAAGAACAGTTTGGACCCGGGAATGAAGTCACCTGTTGCAGAAGCATCGCATTTCACCGCCGGCTCAGCGCTTCCCAAATGCATGCGGTTTGCTCGCACCTCGTCTCCTGAGGCCCCGATGTAAGACGAGAGGGCCTCCTGACAGGTTAATGTATGCGGCTACAATGAAACATTACCCCAAAACTCCGTGCACTCCCGCCGTTTCATGTCCAGCCGGCGGTGGGCTTCACACACCCTTTTCTAAAGATAACCCAAACAGCCTCATCCTCCGTGTACAAAACGCACCGAACGGTTTCAGCCGATCAATGCGCTGAAAAGCCAGAGCGCCCAAACCCTCCACAGGCCGGCGGGCCGGCACACCGAGATGTCAATCTGCCGCCGGCGCTCGATGATATTCCACCCGCTCCGTTCAGTTGGCAAGATACAGTAATCATCAGACTCACGGTCCGGCGAGCGTCTCAGAAAACACGGTGGAATAAACGGGCTCTGCAAATACCGACAGCGGTGTGTATTTAACCACCAAGGCACCTGGGCAGCCCCACTTGGCTGCCGACAAGGAGGACGTTCCACAACCATTAAAACGCGGCTATTCAGCAGCGTGTGTACTTGCTCGTGGGCGTGAACAACAAACACGGGAGTGACGTGATGGAAATCAGACAATCCGCTCTGATTACCACGGTTTGCCTTCCACTTCAGCACCCAGAGCTTTTCACCCTAACCCCCGCTTGTCTTCTGGCTTTACCGGACTCCAGCGATGCTGTTCCGCCATCGACCGGTGTCGTATCCTAAACATACCGTATTACAGCGCTGAGCTCACCTTGGGGTCAGCGAGGGCATTGATGACGTTTCCAAGGGCCAGGAGAGAGCGGTTGATGTTAGCGCCTTCTCGCAGACGGGCCCCTCTAGCGTTGGTGGTGCTGGCTCTCTCCGAGCCGGCCAGATCGATCAGGCTCATCTTGGCGACGCACACGTTGGGATTTAGACTGGCGGTTTTGTCTTGCTGTCTCAGATAAACCTGCAGGTGAAGATGCAGAAGGATTCTCTGGATGTTCAGATCTGTAAGAAAATCGCTACAATAGAGCCTCGGCTTACGAATGCCTCTAATCACCAACACATCGGCCTGTGAACAGAGTTTTAATCACATTTGGAATCGGCCTGCGACACGCTTCGGTGCACAAACACACCAACAAACAAACAAACCCGCGCAGCGTTGCGGCAGTCGTGTGCGGTACGTTGTAGTCCGGCGGCAGTCGTGGGCGGTACGTTGCCGCGTAGCGGCACGTTGTCGCGTAGCGGCAGTCCTGGGCGCTACGTGACAACGTAGCGGCAGTCCTGGGCGCTAGGTTGTCGCGTAGCGGCACGTTGTAGCCTAGCGGCAGCCGTGGGCAATATGTTGTAGCCCAGCGACAGT
Source organism: Fistularia tabacaria (assembly GCA_901007705.1). NCBI lineage: Eukaryota > Metazoa > Chordata > Actinopteri > Syngnathiformes > Fistulariidae > Fistularia > Fistularia tabacaria. The sequence goes on from CAAKHD010003685.1 coordinate 19,001, forward strand.
CGTGGGCGGTACGTTGTAGCCTAGCGACAGTCGCGGGCGGTACGATGTAGCCTAGCGGCAGTCGTGTGCGGTACGATGTAGCCTAGCGGCAGTCGTGTGCGGTACCTTGTAGCATAGCGGCAGTCGTGTGCGGTACCACAGGCAAGATCTCAAGTCTCAGAAGAAGTAGAAAAGTTAGTTTGGATGAACAAAAGACAGCTTGCTAGAGAGGGTCTCATTTGCGAGATGGCCTCACTTTGGCTTATCAAGTGAAGGAAACTCAGTAAGAGTACAAGCGCAGGCAAGAAGAGAAAGAACAGCAGAAACACAGTCATCATTCAGGTTATCTTGAATTTCAATCTGTATTTTTTGCCACCAATTAACCCATACGAGCTGTAAAGTCAGTATGTATGAATAAGTACACCATGTGTTTTGGGGCTGGAGAACGGATTGAGGGGACTTACACTGATTTCAACGGGCAAAATGAATGCGGTTCGCTAACGGAGTCAAAGACCAAACTGAAAACATACGCAGAGGTTCGACAAGATTTTGTTTTCCTCTTTTGGATTTGAAGGAGAGGCGACTGATTTACCTGGAAAACAGCGTGAGATCGGGAGGACGTTGCATTCACGTCCGTCGGGTGTTGCGTCCTGTGGCGATTACCAGAGTCCAGAGCGCCCAGAATGTGCTCAGCGGATTTGGGCTGAACGGGAACAGAAGTGACACCGGAGTTAAGCCAAGGGTCCAATTTGGAGACACAGCAACTGCGAGACGGTGCTCAGTCATGGCAGCTGTCTTCTAAAGATCCTTAACTGTATCCGAATCAGTCGGCTCATTCCATACTCAGTCTAGCAAACACAAACGGCCGTGCTGCCGCACAGCATGGACAGGAAGCAAGGTTGTCACAGACCTGGTGCAGTGTGAGGCCCTGAACCACCACCCCTTTGGAGCTGTCCTCTCGCACTGCCAGGGGGCCTGAATTCGCCAACAGATCCCTGATCTTTTCATTGTAAACCTGTGTTTGGACAGGAGATGCAGCTGTGAGCTACGGCACGTCCACCGAAAACGTCCGCTGAGACGGCTCTGTCTTGCGACGTCCGTTCGAGCAGAAGCGTGGCCCCACCGGTCGCTGTAAGTACAACTGCTGTGGCTCGATTTTTTCAAACAAGTCCAGGGTTTGAGTGAACAAAAAAGGAGAACAGTTGAGATTCTGAATTTTTACCTCCAGATATGAGAAGGCCACGGCAAACTCCTTTTCGTCCTTGGCGTCGTCCATGCGTCTGAACAGCTCCCTCATCGTGCAGTACATGACCCCGGGCTCATGCTGGGAGCCCAGCATGGTGTGAGTTTTACCGGCCCCGGTGGCTCCGTAGGCAAAAACTACAAAGGTCGAAATGTTTAATTGGCGTGTGGACCGACGGACACAAGAGCTGGACCAATCACGATGCCACCGGGGCCGATGCTGCCCCGATATTTCCAGAGTGGCTAAGTGGACCCCGCAGCCGGGAGGAAGTAACGCCGGGAGGGTGACGATGAGCTCTTGAATAACACGGCCTCATTCTCCAGTGCAATTCAATAAAGTGAACGGAGACGCTGGCAGTCTGTGCTCAGTGCGCCATCACAATTTCTCAAGGCTTAACATCACAAACAGAACAAAGGTACAATGAACCGCAGCTCGGAAAAACACAGGCGATAAAAATCACCTTTGTGCCAACATGTGAGCGGCGCTGAGAAAACTCGAGGGAACTTGCCGCCGAAGGTCGTCCACGAGGACTCTTAGCAACAAAGAACAAATCTGAAGCTAAATTGAGTTCCAGCGCGGGCCGTACAAAATAAAAATAAAATAATCAATGAATCTAAAGGGTGTCACCGCAGCAACCCAGGGAGAGGCTCAGTTCTCTCCCCGCCGACAGGAGGATCCCACCGGCATTTGACGGAGAGGCTGCGACACAGGTCTCGCCCGGCGTCCATCGGTTACCTGTGCAGTTGAATCCGTTCATCACGCCGTCCAGCACCCCTTTGGTGGTGTTCTCAAAGATGTCGGCCTGGGTGGACTTCTCGTCGAAGACACGGTCAAAGATGTACTTCAGGTCTTTGTTGGATCTCTTGTTAATATTCCTGTTGCGGAGCTTTGGGAGCCCAAAATGTGACTCTTCCTGATCCTTGGGGTCAAATATCAGCATGTGCTTGTCCACCACCTGGACGATATTCTGACAGTTCTCCAGCTTCTCACACTCGGTGGCGGGTCTCACCCGGACCACCACCTTGACGTGGCTACAAACATCACTGTCCATTCTGCCTTCACTTCAGGGGTCTCCTTTGAAAAACAGCCTGCAAGAAAAAGAGGTGAGGGACTTTAAATACGCATACTATCCAGACGGCACATCGGGAAGGGATCTGGACACCTTTGGAGGCCGTGTCGTTGATCGGATCTAAAGAAAATCCGTTCCGGCGCAGATCATTGCCGTGCTTTGCCGTTACTGTGGAAGACGGTCAAAGTCAACTTTACTGTCTTTACTGTCTTTCTTTTTTCAACTTTACTTTACTGCGGCCTTATGCTTCAAATAGCCATGCTCTAAAAGCCACGGCACGGCAGTAAAAAAAATATATATATTTTTAAAAATATATATATTTCAGCCATCGATACGGACGACAGCCGACGCCTGTGTGAGCGCTGAGCCCCGAACATTGGCTTTGCTCTGTAAACGGCGGTTTTGCTCAAAGGCTTCATGGGGATGGTCGCCTCGGTATGAACCACGGCGGCCCTCGACTCGCTCGTAATGTCAGCAAACGCTCAATCTACGCACTAATCGTCCAGGCAGTAAAAGCTGCCCCGGTGGAGACCCGGACACCGGAAGCTGCTCTTTCCCGACCTCCTCCGAGGGTGCATTTATGCCGATTAAATAACAGCCAACATACGTCAAAGAGTTTTAGGGGAACCTCCGGCTCGGCCTCGTGACAGTTTACAAGACATGTGAATATGCAAATCGCCTTCATTGCACAAGTTTAACTGCTGGACACAATATGTCTCCCCCTCATTACAAAGTCAATAGGTGTGTTTGCCCACCGCGGACGAGCTATGCTAAACACGGCCGGGCCTCTCAGAGTACCCGGGCTGCCTGAGGCCACCTGGGACATTATCTCACATTTAAATGAGCAGGTGACTCCTACTGTTTGACAGGTTCATGAGAACACACACACCTGACCCATGTTAAAGGGGCTGCTTATTTGAATAAACAAATATACACGGACTTCCAGGGCTGCGGCACCGGGGCTCCCGGGGCTTCCAAGGCTGCGGCACCGGGGCTCCCGGGGCTCCCAGCCTTATCGCTGGGGCGTTGACGGCCGGAAGCCCCGGGAACAAGCCTCCCAACACCGGGTTTAAACTCAGGATCACCCACCGGGAGAGCCAGGGAACTGGTGTTTAAGGTCCCGGTTTAAAATTTCTGACATAAAGTCCCGTAAAGCAGACACACTTTCAGTGTCCACTTTTAGTGTCCACTCATCGCAAAATGCTGAGAAACTTGTGAAAGACAAAACAAAAAGCGAAAACAAATTCCATCCGGAAGCTAGCTCAGCTCTCCTAGCTAACGTAACCTAGCTAACTGTAGCACAACCGCCCAAACATTTGGTTAAATGTATCTTCATATTCTCCTCTAACTCACCGTGTGCAGGCGGGGGTCACACCCGGTTCCGCCCGGTTCTGTACGGTTCCGTCCGGTTCTGTCCGGGTCGGGGGGCGGCTCCGTTCGGCCGGCAACGGCTAACGTTAGCACGACTAGCGCCAATATTTTCAAACCGCAGGCGCCGCCCTCCGCCGCGCTCCGTCGCCAGGGATTGGCCGTGGGCCGCGGGGAGGACGGCGGACTCACGCCGCGTACGTCGCCGCTGGAGGTGGAGCTCCACGGCCGTCTGTCACGGTAAGCAACGGCGAAACCCACGAGGTGTGGGTCCGGATCGCCGGTACCGGGCAAGCCTTTCTAATCCCGCAGAATCCCAAGTACGTCCGGCGGACCGGCGGGCGGTGTGCTGGCGGCGGGGAAGCTTTGCGCGAAAACGGTTGATGGGCGGCTGCGCTTTTCCCCTTCGGCGCCGTGGGAGTGGGTGACCCCGCGGGTTGCGACTAACTTGTGCCCGGGCGGCGAACCGACATGGCGGGGCGTCGTGAGGCGCAGCCGCCCCGGCCGGCCTGGTGAGCAGCCAGAGCAGGAAGCGCCTTTCCTGGCACCGCGGCGGCCTGGCCTCCCACGGGGGACGGCTGACCCACGCGTTCTCTCGCCCCGGGGCCCCGGACCGCTCCTGGGAGCCCGCCGGGGTGGACGGGATGAGACTGGGTTCCCCCTGGCACCTCAGCCACGGGCCCCCCGGGGCTCCGTTGCCCTTCTCCAAGTGTTTTGTGTTCAACCTCCAGCTCCTGGAGGAGCTAACCCTATCTTGAGCCCCGAACCCAAACTCCAACCTGAACCTGAACCTTAAGCTGAACCCCAACCCAAACCCACCAAAGACTTTTGTGAGGAACCTGCATCCATGGCTGAAGCGCCCCTTCCAATACATCTTGTTGCCAGGA
>CAAKHD010003691.1:13379-28547 GCA_901007705.1 Fistularia tabacaria
GGGGGAGTGGGGGTAAACCCCCGTCAACTGGCTTTTTCCCCTGCCCAGCGGCCGCACCCCCCCCCCCCCCCCCCGGGATTAGATGGTTGATCCCCAGTGTCCTCAAACAAGCACCTCCAGATGTAGCTCCCTGTTGTTTCCACACCCCTTCCTGTCATGCACCTCTGCTGCCATTAGTGGGCGCTAAAACCCTCCCAAGCATGACCACTGGGGTCTGGAGGGGGCGGAGCCAGAATTTGCTGAGATTAACCCCCGCTGTGTTTCCTCTCCCAGGAGGGATTTCATCTACCAGCCCGACCCGCCCAGCTGGACCTGCCAGGCCCCCAAACCCTGATCGGAAACCGGGGGAAACCTAAGATATTTATTTTGCGACAAAAATGTAAATACTTGTATATAAAGAAATGTATGTTTTTTTTTGGTTTGTTTGTTTGTGTGTTTGTTTATGAGCGTCCATTATTTTCAATGTTTAATTTTGTATATTTCCAAAAAAAAGCACTATCATATATCCGTGTCCCCACGATGCATTCAATGACATTCTATGCCTTCTACAAATTCACACCTAAATTCTAATGAATAAACTAATTTCTTTTATTTTTAAATTGAGTTTCCTGTTTCTGTCCACACCCAAGCGAGCGTCTTCTTCATATAGCGCCGTGGCGACGTACTCGTCCACTTCCGATTTGACGTCGGAATGTCGGGACGAGACTTTCTTCATGGGAGATGAAACCATTAAATCCGTGAACCGAGGAATGGCTGGAATTGAAAATACTCCTGTTTGTCAAGTAGTCAGTTTGACTCAGTGACAAGTGGTCAGGGGAGGCAGAGCCTCACCTGTCAGAATGAAAAAAACAAAACAAAAACGTAAGATCATTTTTAACATATTTCAACTGATCCGATTCCGAATTGTATTTTCTGTTTGATTACATTCTATTTTTTTTTTCAATGTTCTCAAGTGCAAAATTGCTGAATTTGAGCATTTCCTGATCAAATGTAAGCCAAGGTGCGGCAGCCGAGCTCACCTCTGCACACGCAGTCCCTCACAAACTGGGCTGAGCGGTGCGTGATCGTTTCTGTTGCTCAGTACGTCGCCAATAGATTTGTTAAATTATGATAGACGCTTCGACCTTCTACAAAGTGTGTAGTGTCTTTAGCGTAAGTGTGCGACACAACTATTCTCGCAGATCGGAAAATAAACCGCGGAGAAAAGTCATGAGGTGAGGCAGACAATACTGTGCCTCACCTGAAGGGGGCTTATGTGAGTTGGCAGGTGCTTGTTACTGCGGTCCTTCTTTGTAGGATAAAATGAATAAGATACATTGAAGAAAACAAGGAGGACTTTTACAACAAAGTAACAGAGCGTGCAAGTGGAGAAGTACATGCGCGTGACCTTCATACACAAATAAATAAAACAAGGACAAGAAACTCTGTCGAGTTCTTGCAATCGTAAATATCGTTCCAAAGGAAGTCAGTGTCTCACAGGCCATGAACCTGAACCGCACGCCACTGGTTTGACTGACGTTTCTCGACACAAACGGTTTTGGAAAAATCCAACTGGGACTCTTTGCAGATCCGCGGGCAGACACCGCGTCCTCCTCCGAGGACACCGGGCCGATGTCCCAGATTATATAACCAGGTGTAATCCGCCCACCTGCTTCTTAGATCGCTATCCCGCCATCGCCGCTTTCAGATGCTAATCGCCCTCTTGTGTCGCCGTGGGGTTGAGGGGTCGGTTCTGGCGGGGCCTCGCCGATCGTCTTACGCCTCTCATTCCCCGGAAGTCGGGAAAAGAAAAACAACAAATGGCCGCTCGCTTCCACCAGCATTTGCTAACGTTTTTGCGCGGAGCTCCGGAGCCTCCGGAGGTTTCACCGTCGCAGCAGCGGGCTTGGAGTTATGGATGCCGTCTCAGAGGGGTGGGGTCGGCGGGTTCTCACCCCGGATCATCGCACAAAGGCGGGAAAGGATGCCGGGAAAGCTGATATTTGTGAAAGAGGCGGAAAGTGTTCTCCCCCTCAGAACACTGGGACCAGTCTGTTTTGAGCTTTTATATCTTCCTGAATGTCCCCGAACACACCGTCCTTGTCCGAAAAACGAGGGGACACCAAAAAGAGATCCGCCCGGGTTCCCGTCTGAATTTCAGGGTTTTGTCGCCCGGGAAGCGGAAAATCTCAGCAGCTGCCGGTCGATAAAGTCCTTTAGATTTTGGGAATAATTTAGATAATAAGACGTAAACAAATGTTTTTGAAACAAAAATTACTTTAAACATTCCGGCCCATGTTCTGGAAAGGTTTAATCAATTGAGTATTTTCAGGAAAATGCTAACAGCATTTTTAGCTAGTCCTGTGTAAATCCTGCGCAACTACTCTTTGAAAAGTAATGTAACTGTAACTGTTTTATCTTTCCTGGGGGGCGGAGGTGGGGAAGACGGGCCCAGTGGGCCCAGTGGGGCCCGGCTCAGCACAGAAAGCATTTGTGAGCGGCTCCACAATGGAGCCTTGAGAGGAGGGGCTTATAAAAGGCCCCAGCGGCTCCGCCGCCAGTCAGACGGAGAATATGAGGGCGCTTTGACGCCGGCGACCGGACCCGGGGAGCTTTACGCACAGGTGAGTTCCGCCGCCGTCGTCGTTGGACGCCACGGACATTTGGATCTGCAGGCAGCAGCGTGGCATCATGGCCGCCGCCAACGACCTTCTTCCGCCGCTGCTGCTGCTGCTGCCGTGGCTGCACGGCGCTTGGAGCTGCACGCCGCAGAAAGCAGGTAAAAGAAAAGTCAAACAAACAACAAGAATCACTGGTGATTATTAGATCAACAAAGACATGCCATGATAAAGGAAATAAAACAAAACCCAAACATTTTAATGCATATTAATACTTCAGATTGCAGGTTTCTGTGTCCTTTCAAATTGTGTGTTATTTCAAGTTACATGTGTTATTTCATATTGAATGTGTAATTTCAGGATATTTTTCATTGCATTTGTGTTATTTCAGATGACTTCAGGTTATGTGTGTTATTTGAAACCCTGTGTGTTATTCGCTATTATTTGGTATATTTCAGATAATGTGTGTTAATACAGATTATTTGTGTAATCTCAGACTGTCTGTTATGTCTGTTATATCACAATATTTGTATTTAGTCAGTGTGTGATATTTCAGATTACTTGTGTTATTTAAGTCCGTGTGCGTCATTTCAAACTATCTGTGTTATTGCAGATTATTTCAGGTTATGTGTGTGATTTCAGATCACGTGTGTTATTTCAAACTACTTGTGTTCTTCCAGATGCCTCCAGATTACATGTGTCATTTCAGATTATAAATCCTTTCAAATTGCATGTTATTTCCGATTATTTGTGTTGCTTCAGACTACCTGTGTCACGTGCGTTACAATAGACTGTTTGTGTTATTCCAGATGAATCCAGATTACAGGTGTTATTTCAGGTCAATCGTGCTGTTTCAGATCACGCGCGTTATTCCAGATTATTCAGACGACGCGCATAATTTCAGACTACGTCATGGTGTCGTGTTTCCCGAACACCATCATCGCCAACGTGCCCGAGTGTCCGTACGGCTGGGAGCTGGAGCAGCTGTCCCTGGGGGGGCTGTGCTACAGCGGGACGCACAGTCCGGGATTTTACCGCTTCATCATCCCGGACCTCACGCCCAGAAACCACTCCTACTGCGGCACGCTGTCCGAGGTGACCCCCCCCGCCCCCCGCTAATCCACGCCGCGGGGCGTTTTTCCCCCAACGCATCAAACCATAGTGATCAAGTATACTTGCTAGTACTTTACGGCTGACCTGTTCCCACGCCAACCTGTGCGATTCCCACCGAAGGAGTGAGCTGCCGCTTCAGTCCCACGCAAAGCGAGCGAAAAAAAGTAAATTGATAGATAAATAATCCGCCCACTCCAGGAATTTCGCGGCACCTCCGGCCAATCAGCGGGTGTGAATCCTGGACCGTTTTCTCTGGAAAGTTTCGTAACCCCCGATTCTGAAGCCAAAGCGATGACGGTTTGTGTGCGTGTGTGTGGGTAGATTTTTTTTTAACCAAATTCGATGGCTCGCCGTGAGGGTTAGTAAGAGTGTGTGTGGAAGAGGCGTGGACGCCCACCTCACACTCATCTGGTCGGGCGCTTCCAGTGTCCCGCGCTGAATTTCTGCAGGGGAATAAAAGATCGCAGGGTTAATATTTCATTTACAAAGAAAATATAGTTTCATACAATATTGCAGCTGGAGAAGAAACTGAAATATAATAAAACATTTGAAAAAAACAATATTTTTCATCGATAACATGCACAATAACCCTGACTTGTAATTTCACAATGTGCTAATCGAAGCCATGGTCTTTTTAAGGTGCAATGCAGCTAATTAGCCGCGACGCAACATCAAAAGGCTAAGAAGTTGTTGCTACAAAAACCAAAACAAAGCAGTTTTGTAACATAAACCCGAACACAACCCCGAGCGCTGCACCGCTAGGTAGCGCCGAAGTAGCACATATCAATTTTTAGCGCGGTTTGCCAGACGGCTAGCATCAGCGTAGCTAAGAGGAGAAATCAAAGAGGGCCTCCTGTGTTTTGTCCCCTCTGCAGTACATGCCGGGCAAAGACCCCAAGTACGTCTTCTACAACTCCATCGTGTCCAACGACACATCGCTCACCGTCCGAAACCAGCCGGTCAACTACACCTTCAGCTGCGTCTACCGGGCCGCCTATCTGGTGAACAATGCGGTTTTTAGCCAGAGGTAGGCGCCAGATCTGCCGCGCCGGATGGCCGGCGCCCCCCTGAGTGAAGGCTACGTGCGCGCTAACCCGATGACTTGCAGCGTTTTTACCAAACCCTCTGCTTTTTCCAGAGTGGCGACGATTTACGTCAACAACGGGAGCGTAGGCACGTTCAAGTCGCAGTTGTCTATGAACGTGTTTACGGTGAGTCGCCTCCTTGCCCTTCCCGGGCGGGAAAAGACACAAAAAAACGAACAATAAAAAAAAACAAATAAATGCAAAATATTTCCCAGAACTCCAAGTTCCTGTACGTCAAGGACGCCCCCTTCGTCCTTGACACTTACGAGATCGGCTCGGAGGTTTTCATCGGCCTCGAGGCGAAGGGTCTGAGCAGCAGGTCCGCCACTTCTCTGATGTCTGAACCAAGCATTCGAGGGGAAGCCTCCGTTTTATTTTATTCTATTCTTAAACTTCACCTTTCAGGTTCAAGGTCGTCATCACCAACTGCTGGGCCACTCCGTCCCCTCACTCCACCGACAGGAAGAGGTGGAGTCTCATCATCAACAGGTGCCGTCGAGGACCTTGCATTATCGAACCACACCGGCAAATGTCGCCCTTGTGTAAAACGCGTACCGTCAAAGTACATCCGAACACGAGCGCTACGACGCCGTCGTGTTCCGCTGTTCCTTTGACATTCTGAAAACGCAACAAGCGCACAGACGAATGCCTTCCTGACTCCGGTTTCTGTAACTCCGTCCACTTTTCACTGCTCCCTGCCAGCTGCCCGTCCGACGACACGGTGGCCATTTATGAGAACGCCAAAGACAGCCGCTCCACGTTCAAATTCAACTCCTTCCGATTCCAGCGCCTGGAAAAGGTCTCCACCGTCTGGCTCCACTGCGAGGTCCAGGTCTGCGACAGCGAGCGGCTCGGCTGCCAGCCTGTGAGTGACAGCTCGGGCGCCAATTTTCACGCGTAGCTCTATTTTACCGGTTTGCGTCACTCTCAAACCGCACAACCTTTATAACCCCATTCCCTTGGCTAACTGAAATGGATGTTCTTGCCTAAACAGTAGTTAGCATCAGCATTTAACGTAGACGTTAGCCATATTGGACATTATGCTTTGTTTAGAGATGGAAATGTGATATTTGTGATGATGCAAGTTCTCCGTTCTCCCTTGCCGAAGAGCCCCTGTTCGGCCAGGAGTCTGTCGCCTCGGCCGCAACCGAGCGGCGGCGTCCTCACCGCTGAGTTTCGCGTTAAAGGTGCAGTACGTAAAATTAGCCCGCACAGAAAACACTCAAGGATTGCGTTGATGTACATCATTGGATTCCTTCCTTCGATTGCTTTTATCTCCACAGCTAATCGTCCATCCAACAGCGGACGCGCAGCAGGTAAACACACGTGACGCGTCATATCTACAGTTACATCATGGTGATTTCCTCTTCATTCATCGGCGGTCCTCGCGTCTGACAGCTGCATCACAGTTTTGTTTTGTTTTTTTTCCTCAGTGCTCGTTTCCCGGTCGCTGTTCCTCCCGCTGCTGGTCCTGATCGCCGCGAGCTGCGATCTTGTTCCCGGGGGAGCAGCGTAGTTTCAGAAACGTTTTCAAGAGGATGGAGTGATTTCTGTAATTTGTTTTTTTTTTTTACATTTTTGATCTCCAAATAAATATGAATCAAAACACAACGGGTTTTCTTGTTTTGCTTGAAAACACGCAGCATCTCTACCCCCCAGCTAATTAAGAAATCGAAATCCAGACATTGATCAGATGGGTGAACACAGTTTTATATTTCCTCCACGCTAAGTCCGGTGTCAAAAACAACAACTGTCGAACACAACATCATCTACGAATCCAGAGATTCTTCTGGATATCGACCAAAGTTGTCGCCAGGCACATTTTCAGACCACAGCTGGATATGTGATAAAATAATGAAAAATAAAAAATGCTAAGCAAGTGAAGCACAACCATTGCATTTCCATGGTTTTCAAGAAATGAATAAATAAATAAATGAAGAAATAAATATAATCATAATCCCCAATCAGTAAGTAAGTATTTTCTACAGCAGTATAAAACAAATTATTATCATTATTTTTATTATTTGCAGTAGTTGTAGAGTAGTTGTTCACAGTTTTTAGATTTGAATTCCTTATTAGCTAAAATGTGAGATTGAGCAACATTTGCCATTTTGCCGCAGCAGCATATTGAAATCATCCTACGGCTGTAAACCGATCGACGACGTGAATTCGGGGCGAAGCGTCACGTCGCAGGATCCGTCGCCTCCTCCGATCTTCCTTCCTCTGCTGTTTGTTTGCGTTAGCGGGGCGGGGAAACCCCGGGAAGTGTTCTAGCGCCGTTCCGTCCTCAAACGTTCACCGTCGTCATGCCGCTGTCCATGACGCGTGTCTCCGTCAGCGCCCTCTTGGCCCTTCTGTCCGCGGGACGGCAAGCTCCCGTTTTCTTGGATAGAGACGTGGCGCTTACGTTAAAAACACTTGCAAGACGATGAGGAGTGCTCTTGGATGCTCTGCTAAATGGTAACAATCCGCCGTGACAGACTCGGTCGTCGGGTTTTGCTCTTCCTGCCATCCAAATCTAACATCTATTTAAGTTTTGTAAGGGGAAGGGTGATAGTTGCCGGCCCTCGCTCGCTCCTCTAAGCTAACCGATCATACCTCCGTTGGCTGGTGGACGCTGTCGGCCTGCGGGGAGCCATGCGTAGTGGCAGGATGGCCGAAGCCCTGTTTGCTCAGCAGCCAGTATGTCTTGTGGTATCCTTTGCCCTACAGCGACACCGAGGCACACCGCTGGAGAATTAAAAAAAAACAAAAACAAACATCTGCCGCGATGTTTAGAAGAACAAAAAAACACACCTTCATTTCGATTTCGCCTCTTTCTTCCAGCTGGAAGGATCCGGCTTGGACCAGGATGTCAGCCGTGCACTGAGATATGTGGATCTTCAGAGCTGGGGGGGGAATAGAAACACCCGAAGCAGCACGGCTAATGGCTGGAGGTTCCTCTTTCGTTTTATTTTCACTGGAATGTCTTCATTTTACTCACGCAAGCTGTTACTCTCCATGCGGGACGCCATGTTGACGGTGTCACCGAACAGGCAGTAGCGAGGCATGGTGCTGCCCACCACGCCGGCCACCACTGGACCTGCACAACCCGGAATACCGTCAAGTACTTCATCGATAAACCACAACGAATGCTAGTATTTCCATAGCATTAGCATGCATTCAACTGTGTAGAGCGAAGTACGATGGCGAGTGTGTACTACTGACCCCATGTATGAAAAACTAAATTTAGCGTTCTTGTTCAGCAGCTCAGCAAATCAACTGGTAGCCATTGTTAAGTGCTCCTAGCATGAACCGCGAATGCTGTTATACACTTGCAAAAAGCACAAGTCATGTTTTTCATCATTCTGTGTTTTGACTGAACCGTCATGAGCTGTGATTGGATGCAGAACCTCTATCAGATCATTCAATTCCCTTTTAAAAATGATTGTAAACCAGTCAAAGCCACGGGGAAGAAACAGAACCGCGGTGTTGCCCGCCCACCCATCCCCGCCTGTCAGCGCCTTAATCAATACAGTTACACCACATTTTAAGGATTGCGTGAACCCGATGATTGCGACAAAATAAAAGGCGTTGCCCTAATTTACGCAAGACTCTGCATGATTCACAGATGTTTGTGATGGAGGGCTGCATGAGGCAATAGTTTACTTCGTTTTGAATGAGAGCAAAGAAGAAGAAGTATGGCATCGAAGAAGAAGAAGGAAGGCATCGCTGATGCAGCTGGTAACCGATAAACCTCTTAGCCATCACTTATTGCGTCCAAGCTCATACCCGAGTGGATTCCGATGCGAATCGCGAGACTCTCCGTGGGCATGTGGTGGATTTTGAAGAGTTTGATGGCACTCAGGAAGTGCAGGGCCATGGTGGATATCTCCAGGGCGTGCTGGTTGCCGTTGCTGATGGGCAGCCCGCTGGCGACCATGTACGCGTCGCCGATCGTCTCCACCTCGGGAAGAAAAAAAGCGGGAGCAGTTTCTTTGAATGCGGAGCAGCATACTTGAAAAAAGCAAAAATGCGCAATGCTAAAATAAGAACCAGCAAGTACTGAAGCTAACAAAGGTACTTTATTTAAGTTTGACAGCCTGCTAGCACCTCATTATCCCCATAGCGTTGTAGCAAACAGGGAATTGCAAACGGCATTAGCCCGAAATACCTTCGGACATTGGCGTGAGACCACAAGGGCCGAGTATCAGACCGAAAGTCAATCACAAGGGTGAAGACACCGAACGCACCACTTCAAGACAGAATTCTTCAAACCAAAGCCGGGTGCTTCCATTTTCCATCCGACTCACTTTGTAGACATCGTACATCTTGATGATGTCGTCGAAGAGGCTGTAGAGGTCATTGAGGAATGTGACCACCTCCATGGCGGAGCTGACGGAGCACATGGAGGTGAAGCCCACGATGTCCGAGAAGAAGATGGTGACCATGTCGTAGCTGCGCGGCTCCACCGGCTTCCCAGCCATCAGCTGGTCGGCGATGTACCTTCAACCAAAGAAGCAGTGGCTAAGTAATCCGGGTACCGTGGTCGAGTAGGAGCCATCTTACTTACTTTGGCAACATGCTGGAGAGGAGCTTGTCTGCGCGGGCCTTCTCAGCAGCCAGCTGATTGGTCCTCTCCTCCACCACCTCCTCCAAGTGATTGGCGTATTTCTCCAACTTTTCCACCATGTTGTCCAGTATATTCGCATAACTACAATTACAAAAAAAACAAAAAGAAAATCATCATCATCGTCTTCATGAAGGGGGTTCTGTGCTAACTGATATTTTGCGCTTAGCTATGACCTCTCTGGGCTGCTGTCCCTCAACTGCCTTCGGATTGAGCCAAATGGCGGTCGGTGGTCTGGGTTCTCACTCCAGCAGACCCTCAGCAGGCTGTTGACGTTCTCCTCGCATAGCTCCTCGGAGAGCGCCGGTCGCAAGGGTTCCCCTTGGAAGGGTGTTCGCAACTGCATGATAATCTCTGGATGACACATGGAGGGCGAGAACTTCTGGTTGGACTCTTTCTGGAAGCTCGGGACTGAGCTGAGGAAAATCTCAATTTACAAGTAGCCGCGCTAACAAGAGCCGTGGAATTCATTATGCAGTCTCTTTTAGCTCGTGGAGCATTTGCGTCTTTGGTCCGAAGGACTTTAAGTACCACGGGACATTTGAAAAGTCCAGAATGGAGGATCCAAACGTTTGATTCATCCCATTTTATAATTGTCCTATTTTCTCGGAATGACAGTGAGACTGACTTTGGCAGTTCTTGACCCAGAGGGGAGAGTTCCAAAAGAGCTCCCGAGACAGGGACGCCATCTTGAACCTTAACCATTCTCTCCGTAAGTGAATCTGATGGTTGACCTGACAAGAATCTTTCCCCCTTCGCCTGCCGTACGTTTCCAGCACTTGTTAGATTGCAAAATAAACCAGATCGGACGGCTCTGCGCGCACTGACCTTTCGGCTGCAGGTTGATGTCATGATACGGTCCCGCCTTGGAGCTGTACATGAGCTCCCACATGATGATGGCAAAGCTGTAAACATCACCTTTGGGTGTTCCGTTGACCGGGTGACCGACTTGTCTCAGAAGTTCGGGGGCTGTCCAATACATGCCTGTGGCCCAGCAAAACAAACCGGTGACTACAGAGGAGCTAGGCGGTGTTTTCGTCCCCTCTCAAGCTGCGATGAAAGGGCATATATTTCCCTTGAGGCTCGTGTCACCGGTAAACACCCATGACTGACCTTCATAATTCGGATTCTCCTTCTGGATCGCTTTGTTTTTGTCCCCGCTCTTAAACTCCCAGAGCCCGAAGCCTGACAGTTTGATCTGGAGTCGGCTGTCCAGCATGCAGGTGCTTGGCTTCAAGTTGCCGTGGAATTTCAGGGTGCTCTTGTGTATGAACTCCATTCCCTGCGTCAGATGCAAAACATGAATGTCAAGACGTACTGTTGTAACAATATGAACAAATATTTACTGGCAACAATCAATGTGTTGTTCAATTCTTTTTGCAGGAAAACTCATTCGAAAAGCTAAAACTTCATCGCCCTGTTTAGTGCTAACAACAGCGCCCCCTATTGGTGGGGTATGAGTAGGGCTCGCAATGGAAGTTTAGGAAAGCAAGTTGGAGGAAACGAACATGAACAATGAACCTACGTTGACAATGTCATAAGCAAAGGATAGTTTGAACATCCCATCCAGCTCAACATCTGAGTCCCTCAGCACATCCTGCAAAACAAACATAACGTTAACACGTCATGTTTGTGGCGTGTTTCTCCGAATTCACGACAAACCGATGGCGGGTTGCTGACCTTCAAGCTGCCCTTCCTGCAGTACTGCATGACCAGGCAGACGTTCGGCGGCTCGACGCATACGCCGAAGAACTGCACCAAGTTCTCATGTTTCATCTCTTTTATCTGTCTTGAAGAGTTTAAGATGTTTAGGACTATAATATCTTCTTAGATGAGAACTCCTTTTGTTTTTTTACATTTTGCCGGTAAAATTACGTCAGTGTTGGTAGATATACAGCAGCTGGATTTGACTCCGATTAGGAATAACAACACCAGACAACCATGAAAATGCAATTTAGGATAACTTGAGGAACTTTACCACATTGAATTCAGCAATGATCGAGGGTTTCTGGAAATTCGAGCCGTCATGGTTCTTCAAGTACTTGATGGCCACTTGACTTCCCTGAACGGAATTTCAAATGCTTCGTCAGGAGGAGGAGGAGCAGGGAATCGGGGGCACATCGAAGCCAAAAGCAGTTCTACTGTGCCTGTCGTGTCTTCGATCAACAAGATAAAACCAATGTGTCCATATAGGGGTATGTGTCCCGTTTAATGTACTTATGGAGCATGTGGAGGGAAGTATCACTGCGCTTTCAGGATTTCATTTTGGAGGACAGCGCCACCTACTGGGCTGGATGAGCATACAAGGACAGCATGGTATTCAAAGCGGAAGAGACTCTTCGCAAGGGTTCAAATGTATGCTCACATATTGTTTCCTGTACTGAATTTGTAGTAGTAGTTATAAAGGTCCCTTCCTCCCGAAGTTTACTTACTCTATGTCCTCTGGCAAATCATCTTTTAATACATAAATATATTTGGACAGCACAGCACTCAACAGAGGAAAACTTGGCCAGCTGAGTACTGCCTTGTCTGCGCCACAGAAGTCATCCAGGTCACTAGGTGGCGCTGTCATATATGCTGGAGTTCCAGAAATGCCATCATTGATGGCAAGCGTAGCCTCTAAAGGTACCTGGAAGAGCCCGATAGTGGTGTAGATCTGTTCTTTGCCCGTCTTGTCCCTCAGGCCGTAACTCATGTTGGATAAAGTGGACTGAGAGCCTCCGCTGCCGCTCTGACTGCCTGTGGTGCTCAGAGACAAACCCTGGCCCACCTGGAAGAGACACCAATGCAAACAAGTCACATCCCGGACGCTCCTGGGCGGGGAGGGGCCGGATCGAGGAACCCTGAGAGTACCGTAGGCTCCCTGATGATGGCGATGTCTGCGTAGTTGATCAGCCACCAGCGAGAATCGTCCAGCCGGGTCTGGAGGCGTAACTTCTGGAGGATTAGGATTCCAATGCAGAGGACGGCGAGTACACCGATGACAGGGAAGGTCACCAGGAGAGCCAGCAGGGCGATGTCTGTTTCCCATCCAGACAATGATTGCAATATCAGTACCAGTGCCTTCAACAACCCTCCAACAGCAGAACCTTCTGGCCTAATCCTGGTTTCTACAAAACACGAGGAGGTGTCATGGAGCGCAAAGGAGATGCACTCCAAAGTCTAAAGCTCTGGATCGGACATATGCTCCTCCTTGGCTGAGGACAGAGCCAATGAAATACTGCACTCTGAAATGTCATCGAACCCCGTGATGTCAGTTTTGTTCACAGAATACTGTACTAGTTGCTAGTTGTTTAGCATAATTTTTGGACTTTTCTGAGTATAGTGGTATTATCTGCATTCCCAGGTACCGTCAGCTCATAGTATCTGTCACAATGCCATTCTGTCTCGCTATCGTTAGCCTGGTAGCCCCGCATTCCACGTCTTTGTTAGTTGTTAGCCTATTTTCATGTTGTCGGCGAGAAAGAAGTGGAATGACGGCACTGTTTGCTTCGGGATTTGTAATACGCTGCCCCCTTGTGGTTTGGAGTTTGGCACAAGAGGCGATAGCCAGCTAGTAAACTGACAATTAATGTCTCTACACGGCTACGAACAACTATAATCACTGGTGAGACAAGGTTGCTCGGCCTCTTTCCGAGGGGTTCGGTGCATTGTGAACGTTACGTTACCGTTGTTCAGCCACTCGCAGAGCTCATTGTTGAAACCGCACTCCGGATTGTCAGAGGGGGGTCTTCCTTTGGGCCAGACCACGGAGCCAAACATTGACGTTGGGCTGAAACAAGTTTTCGCGGTGTTAAAATTTCACATGAGAACATCCTGGAGGGCAGAGCTCGGGCTACAGGTAATTAAATAGAGATTATATTTCCCTTTGTTGTAACACCCGTGTGCGTTTTTTGGCTGGTATCTGCTTAACCATACACGTATTGCCATGACATCAATAAGCAGAAGTCGAAGTTGACTTCAACGCTATCAATTTACAACTTTTAATATCCGAATCCTGAAATCCTTGTGGTACCTGATACTCCACTCATGGATTCTTCACAAATTTTAATACAGAGTTAGCGCGTTTCTCCCTCGGGTGACCGCTAATTACTACATTATGATGTATTTATGACTAAAAGGTTCATTTGATGGTTTTAATGTCACAGGTGCAGGTTATCGATGAAAGTAAACAAACAAACCAGAAAGTTCTTTATTGTGACCGATGGCAGATTCAGAGTTGAGCGTTACCTGATCTTTTTGGTGTGGCTGTCAAAATCCAGGATCGGCACGAACTTTGTCATCGCTCCGGCGCGCTGCAGGTCGTAGATGGAATAATCCAGATTTCTTTCCCCTTCCTCGTCGAAGTGGACCAGTCCGGAGGCACCTTGAAGGGAAATACTGCCACTGCATCAGGTCGTCTGAAAAAGCGAAACCGCGTCAGGCGGAGGGTTCGATGGCGCGGTCAAAGGTACCGTAAAATCGAATGTTGTTTTTATTTTTCAATCTCTGCAGGAGCTGCCGCCCGTCGTGAGGATCCTTGCCATCTTTCAGGACCTCCTTTAGCCCCATGGCATAGAGAAGGACGGCGTCGTGCAGGTAGGCAGAGTAGGGGCTGACCTGGAAATCAGGGGTGCGTTCGAGAAAGTGTCACTTTTCCTTTTTAGTTATTAAGTAAAAATCCAAATGACTGACACAAAACTGACGGGGGATTTTATCTTCAACAGCGAAAGCCCTCACCTCCCTCTTGGACGTCAGGTTGCTCTGAAATGGCAGCTCCTTCAGCTTCTCGTAAACTTGCTCGAAGAAGTCGTAGTACTCGTAGCCCTCGTAGGACTTCTGGCCGATGATGAAGGCCATGTCGAAGGCCCTGACCGCGTCCTGGTTAAATCTGCTGTTCAGAGCGTATTTCCACAAGTTATCCTGCTCAGTGGGAAGATTCACACATAGAGTACGAGAAGCATGTCAGTAAAGACAGCAGGATCTCCCACCCTGGGGAATTGTTCTTGAACGTCTCGCTGATCTCTGGCAAACCAGAAATCTGACATAACTTTACGGGACGACGCAAAGCTAACATTGTTATTTACTGTTTCCACGAAAATAAAATAACAACAGACCTTTTTTAATCCCGTTTAGTCCTGACAACTTCTTAAACGTGTTCTTCAGGTTCTATCTGTGGTTGCCTAGCTCAGAAGTTCAAGAACCTCAGGCCAATTGGCTGAATGTATCTCCCGCGCAAAAAGATCAACACTTATCATCTAAAAAAAAAAAGGCAGCGGGAGTTCAGGAAAGAATTATTAACATTAGACAAAAGCATCAGCGGGGATCAGGTCTACACTTGCAGGTTTTTTTCTACTGAAATAAGCAATAAACGATAAATAAAATATCACAATTTGGCGGGAGAAAATATCTCCGGAAATGACTTTGCCGATTTAGAAATGTAAATGTTGTGCAGGAATACGCAAAAAAGCAACTACTCACCAGGCGTTCTAACTCTGAAATATCACGTGTCAAACTGTCAATAACCTGAATTTCTTTGACCTCGAGTTTACATTTAACAGTATGAATAAAATGTTTTACTCACCGCCGTGCCACTGACCTCAAAATGTTGCACCAGAAAGAAGATATAGTCGCCCGCCATCAGGCCCTGACGCGCCGCCTCCAGCAGCAGGGCTAGCGAATCGTCTTTGTTTGTCAGAACTATGATAACTGTGGGGGTGGGGGGGGGGGGGGGGGGGGAAGAGGTAGCGCACGCGGAAAATGCCAGAGGATGGCGCGGGAGCGG
>CAAKHD010003693.1:5146-19788 GCA_901007705.1 Fistularia tabacaria
GGTGGCGAGGGTTAGGGATTGTGGGGTTGGGTGTGGGGGTGGGGGGGGGGGAGGGGGGGTCGGCTTGTGGAGGAGGCGAAGGTGTCGAGGAGGGCGGGGCCTCAACACACCGGAGAAGGTCAAGGTCAGCGAGACGCCCCTCCGTCGCCATGGCGTAGCTAGGAGGACATGAGGAGTCCTGGGGGGGGGGTCGACCTTGTGTGATGTCACAGCTGCATCATGTGACACGCCAGCCCTTCTTCACATTTCAAGCCTCCAAACATGTGCATCACCGCTGATGTCACCTGCTTCTGGTAGATCCACTCCCTCCCACCTTTTAGCGCAGGCACACCCTTGCCTTAGAACAGTGTTTCCCAACAAATGGGCCCCGGCACGTTTGTTTGTGGTGTGAGATCATGGAAACTGTGGAAAAATCCTCTGGTCCCGAAGAACAAGGTGACCCAGATGAAGGCTCAAGTAGGAGTCGTGGTCAGAAGAAAGGAAATAAAGGTCAACTCAAGACAATATCACGAAAGTTAGATTGCGTTTGGATTCTCTTTTTACTGGGGAAGCAACCGAGTCCACTGGGTCGTGCCTGGTGTCCAGCAGTGCCACGATTCCGGGCTAACTTCAACCAAACACCCTTCACTTCAAGAGAAGAACACCGACTATTTTGTTCATCTGCGTAAACAGACTGAGAAAAAGGCGTCGTCGTTGGAGACGAGTGAGAAAGCGCTGAAAGCTAGCTAAAAAATGACCGAACCCATGGCTGAATCCAAACAGCTCCACACAGTGGCAGAGACGTGAACACTTCCTTCCTGCAAAATGATGGGAGAAGAAATACCCAAAGTCCCGTTCTCAAATAAATACCATTTCCAGACGTATTGATGACATGTCTGAAGACATCGAGAAGAGCCTTCTGGAAAAAATTTGCATTGCAACTCGACGAATCCATGCAAGTTTTGCAGACGGAGACATCGTCAGAGAAAGTTCTCTCTCTTGGAGCAGAGTACTTTGACCAAAGAGAACTGAACTAGCAAAGCCGCGTAAGCGTTTGCTGGACGGAGCGGCTGCCGTGTTCGGCCGCGACAGGGGATTTGTAAACCGCAAATCTACCTTTGGACAGCAGATTGTTGCGAGGCGGTTCCTCAGTCCGGGAGCTCTTTCACCTCTGCTCCCTTTCTCCACAACAGAACTATGTGAGCTGGGCTTTTCAAGCATGGAACTGTAATAAAGACCCCCCCCAAAAAAAGAGAGACCCCGAGCAGTCGAAGAACACCTGTGATTTTTCAAATGTAAAATATGTTCCGTGGCTCAAAAAAAGAGGTGGGGAAAAAAACAAACAAAAAAAAAACGTGTCAGTGCATTTCTTCGTGTGTGTGTGTGTGTGTGTGTGTGTGCACATGCGTGGGAGTTTCCAGACTTCCCAGAATTCTCGGCGTCTCCGTTGGCCTTCCCGGATGGTCCGCGGCGAGGAACTGAAGCTCCTCTCCTGCTCCTCGTCGGTCCTCGCGCCGACTCAAACGTCCTCCCACTGACCGACGGGTAACAGAGGCCCCGCTTCCTCTCTTCATCTTGAACGTCGGCAAGTGAGGAGACACTCGAACACAAACGAAACAAAAGAGGTCGAAATGAGGTTTTGGGGAAAACGCGCCTTTTGGTAAGAGAGGTCTGAAAGGGTTAATGCTGTGTTGAAACCGGACGCCTGCTCCTCCTACGAAGCAGGGGGCGTGGGGACGACAGAGTGCAAACATCTCCATTGGTTCCTTTGAGGTTTCTGTGGGTGTGAAAACGTTTCAAAGACCCGCAAATAGTGGAAGATGATGATAAAACAGAAAGTGAACTTTGACTGAACAAGAACATCGCTTGCTGTTTCCCGTTTTCAGCCGGCCGGACAATGAGACGCGCAGGACGCCGGCTCCCGCCTCAGCTGGAGGACTGGAGCGCCCAGGATGTCGCTTGGTGGCTGCAGACGGAGATGAACGTTCCGGCCGAGTGTGCGGAACGGTTTTCCAGAGATGCCGTGTCAGGAATCTGCTTGGTGGCGTTCCAGAAGAACGACCTCAGGGACATGGGCGTGTCTCAAGGCCCCGCCGTGAGGATTTATGCGGAAATCGTTCGGCGGAGAAGCAAACCGGCGGCCGAAGGGCCGGAGACCGAGGCGGGTCCTCGTCCGGAACCATGCGGGGGACCTGTTGAAGACATCGGTAATGACCAGGATGAGAAGAAGGCTCCAGGTCCTTGGAAAGTGCAGAAAAAACAGAGGAAAAAGGGAAGATCCTTACCAGCTGGCCGGAAAGATAAGGTAAACAGGAAGTTTACGTTCCCAACATAAGGGTTACTCTGTGTTTGGAATTTAAAATCTGGGCGTCGCAGGGCAGAGGAGGTCTGGAGCTAGCTTACTACCGCTGCACATTAGCAAAGATGTCGAGGTAGCCGAGACGGAGACGGGATTGAGCGTCGCTTTATCCAAATGTGGTGGCGCAGAACGAGCCGGCGTGGACGTGGCAGCGGGCAGAGGCTGAGCTAACCGGTGCCGAGTTCACTTAAGCTGACAGGGTGTTGTCCATGGGGGTCGGGGATTGACAGCAGTAAAGGAGAAGTAGGGGACGGGGATCCGGCACAGTCTCAGACCGACGCCACCGTGGACGATGGTTCTTGATTGTGCGGGTCGTTTGTTTTTGTTGACGTTCAGATGTTTGTCCTGCAGACCAAAGCCCCTGCCGCCGTGCCCCAGCGGATCAAGGACGCCCTGGACGATCTGTCCGAGAAAGGTTTGAAGAACTTTACTTTCAACTTGCGAGAAGTCAGCAAGACGGAGCGCCCGATCATCCCCTGGGGAACGCTGGAGGGCAGGGACACCATAGACATAGCCACGATCCTCACAAATCACTATGGAGGCCAGAGAGCTTTACAGGTCACAAGTGACATCCTGGTCCAGATCAACCAGCGCCCGCAGGCAGATAGTCTGCAACACTTCCTGGGTGAGAGTTTCTCAGAACTCCAGGGTTTTCAGGGAAAAGGTTCCCGGTTCTGCTCCACTGGTGAACCGGGTTCTAGCTATTTTTCTTTCTGTGTTGTCCTGCCTGGGTTCTCTCCAGGCTCTCCGTCTTCCTCCTCCGGTCGAAAAAACAGTCCGTAGTGTAATTGAAGCCTCCAAATGAGCTTCAGGTGTGGATGAGAGTGAATGATTGGATGATTGACAGCGGGCCTGTCTGGGTTAAACCCCGCCCCTCAGCTGTGATTGGCTCAATCAATTCAATGTTCTAGTATTTCATTGTTAACACAAGACTACCCCCATCCCTCTCTGCTTGTTTGCTGACCGGTGCCTTTGCGTCCTCTGTGGCTGCAGATCAGAGTCCTCCACAGCAGCAACCGGGAGAGTCGGTGCAGAAAGAAGCCTCCCAGGGATACAAACTGAAGAACCTGCTGACTTGCGGCGGCAACACGCTTGACGGCTACGACAGGTTTGTTTTGGTGGTCAACAGGAGCCGCCCGGAGCAGGTGGAGCACCTGGACTTCCTGATGAAACTGAAACTGTTGTGCGTGTTGGACTTTGACCCGAACTCCAATTGCCCCGGGGGTTTGTGCGAGTCCTTCAACAAACCGAGGGTCGCCAATCTTCACTTACCCTCGCAATACCAAGGACGGATCGACCATTTGATCAACAACCTGAACCTCCACACGGACCAGACCAGCTGGGTCTTCTGCAACGGCCGACGGGACCTGGACAGGGACTCCAACGAGGAACTGGACTTCAAGACGTGGTGGAGAAAGTCCTGCAGGGATGTCGAGCAGGTGGTCATGGTCATTTGCAATCCCGAGGTACATCTTCACGGGAGGAGGCTGATCATTTTCCTGCTGCTGTCGCCTGTGGAAACCGAAAAGGACCCCATGTTCGAGATCTACAAGTCCTTCCTGAAGTACACCGAGGAGGAGCAGATCGTTCACATCTGTGAGTCCCAGAGCACCTTCGCCAAATGGAGCGCCTTAATACGAGAGAAGTGCGAGTGCGACATTACCCCCCGATCGGTGTACGAGCTGAACCTCAGCCAGGTCAACGGCACCGTCATGGGCCTCGTGGCGTTCAAGTCCTCTGAGCGGCTGCTCCCCTCGTCCGACTTCAGCACCGTCATCCTGAAGCAGAGGGACGAAGACCTGTTGACGGCCTTGGACATTTTGTGCGTGAACCAGTGCCAGAACCAGCTCAAGGAGAGCAGCCAGGACTTTCATGACTTTCGGATCAGGGTGGAGGAGGAGTTCTACCGCGGCGGGAAGGTCAAATGGTGGAACTTCTACTTCTGTGAAAAATACGACAAGAAGCCATTTGTCAAGAGAGACAAGTACGATAAGGTGCGAAGCATGATTCGCGCTCAGCAGCAGGACAACAACAACGCGTGCGTCTTGCTGAACTTCTTCCACGACCCGGGCTGTGGCGGCTCCACGCTGGCCATGCACGTCATGTGGGACCTTCGCAGCAAGTTCCGCTGCGCCGTCCTCAAAGACAGCAAGCTGCCGAAGGAGGACATCGCCATGCAGGTCATCAAGCTCATGACGCTGGAGAGCGATCAAGCCTTCCCTGTCCTGCTGCTCCTCGACGACACGAAGGAATCGAAGAGTCCCGACGACCTGCTGAACTGCATCCGCCGCACGTTGGAGGACTTTTACAGCGTCAACGAGGACAACGCACAGCCCTGCAAGGTCATTATCCTGAACTGCGTGCGCTCTCACAGTCCGAGAGAACAATACCTACGACAGCACACCATGCAGTCTCAGTTCATGACCGCCTCCTTGACGCCGGCGGAACAGCAGGAGTTTGAAAAGAAACTCAAAGACCTCCATGAAAATCACACAACGCCAGAGAACTTTTACGCCTTCATGATCATGAAGAATAATTTCGACCAGAAGTACATCGATAATCTGGCCCGTAACGTGCTGGAGAAGTTCGATCGTTCCGGGAAGGACGGGAAGCTGTTTTCCTTCTTGGCATTGCTGAACACCTACGTGGCCGAATCGCAATTCGCCCTCTCGCTCTGCGAGGACTTCTTCGGGATAAAAATGATAAACTGGGGCAAAGATAGCGTGATGACTGAAATGAAGATGTACGCAAAAATTCTGATCGTGGAGCGAGTGGAAGACTGGGGAGGATACAAAGGTCTCCGGATCCTCCATCACACCATTGCCGCCGCCTGCCTGGAAGAGCTGGAGAAAAGTCACTTCCTGAAAGACAATGAAATCACCATGGAGCTACTACATTACGACCTCTTCTACAGCAACGGTGTCATTAAGAACCAACTCATGCTCTCCATCGAGCGGATGCTGATTTTGAGGCAGCGAAAGAAAGAGAGCGAGGAGAGAGAGCCCTTCTCACCGTTCATCGACAAAATCCATAATCGGCTGGGACAGCAAACCGTCCAGGAGATCTTTGTGAAGGCCTCTTCCAGGTTTCTCTCCAGCGCCTCCATTCCCCAGGCGCTTGCCCGCTATCTGTACATCAACGTGCGGGACTTTCCCGAGGCTCTGAAATGGGCCGAGAAGGCCAAGACGATCAAAGAAAACCCCTACACCGTGGACACCATCGGACAGGTTTATAAAAGCCACCTGAGGTCCAACATGGACCAGGAGAAGCAGCAGCTGTTGCTCAGTCCCGAGGGCTTGGACACCAACCTCAAGCTCGCCATCAACGGCATGAAGGCCTTTCAACGGGCCCAGGAGCAGTCAGAGAAGGAAGAGCCTCAGGGTGACAACGACAAAGACGATGACGACGACTCCAACGACTTCCCCAGAAAAACCTACAATGTTTACGGTTACGTGCGCATGCTCGACATCGCCTTCCTCGTCTTCGAGATACTGGGGAGGCTACCGTTCTTCGAGGAGCACGATTCCATAAAAAAGCAGTACTTGAGGAACTTCCTGAAGAACAAGATGTCAATCATGAGCGTGCACAAGGACGAGACCAACGAGAACGCCAGGTACGACGAGATCATCGGCAAACACGAGCCGTTCCTCCACCTCCTGAAATCCAAGGTCAAGGAAACATTTGACTTCCTGGACAGTTACTTCACATACATAAAGGGCAACTCCGAGTTCGACATCATGAATCACAAAACTGTCTGTACGTACTACAAGAAGTACGTTGACCTGTTCTGTACGACGCAAAAGACAATCAAGAGCGCAAAAGAATCCAACCCCAACTTGAAGCTGAGCATTGACATCAATGAGTGTTTTGAGTATCTGGAGAGGAACCAAGCAGACACCTTCTCCGGTATACTCCAGCATTTGGACAAACCTCCCGAGGAGATGGAGAAGGTCATTGAATGCTATGCCTTCCTGCTTCAGAAAACCCAAAAGTACAGCGTACGATTTAAGATTTTCTACATCTTGTCAAATATCGTTCTCCATAATCTGAACCCCAACTCCAAGCAGGTGAAGAGTTACCGCTTCCTCTGTTCCCTAACTTTGGAAACCTTGCAAGAAGTCGGACATTCGCATCGATTCCCGGACCCGTACTACCTGGCCGTGCTTTTGTTCTGGCCTCCCTTTGAGGAGGACACTCAAATCTTGACCTACGTCAAAGCCATCCAGAACTCATCCCACAGGCACATGTCCAGGCTCTTCTACAAGCGAAGCACCATCGCCCACCTTTACTTGGGGAAGGAGGATGGACTCAAGAGGCTCGTCTCAAAGCCGAACTTGGATAAGCATTTTCTCCCGAAGATGCCCCGCGACAAGCTGGCTGAGCTGTGGAAGAATGGAGACATCTTCAAGGAGGCGGCGATCTTCAGCCGTCTGCTCAGGGTCCCCGGCAGGGTGGATCAGGGAAAGGTGTTTGCCATCTATGAAAGGCTGAAGATCGAGGTGCGTCCGGCCCGCATTTCGATCAGGAGCGGGTACAGCACTGAGAATATCTCCTTTTTCCTGGGATTTGCTGTGAATGGACCCCTTGCGTATGACATCAAGTACGAAAGCTCCGGCAGTGGATAAAATCCAAGAGCCATTGACTTGAAACTCATGGAAAATCAGAAACTTAGGAGATGACACACAAACTTCTCCACAAAAAGTGACCAAAGAGTGGAGGGTGAATTTTAGTTTTTTCAAAAATGGGAAAGTGTCTGGGATCAGTGGACCCGTCAGATTCTGTCATTTAATATCACTTAAAAAAAATTGTGTACAGAATTGTCTTTCCAGTTTTTTTTTTGTATTTACTTGCGATGTTTGTGGTTTTGGAATGTCCCATCACCCGTGTCCCTGTGTGTGACTAAACCCTTGTCTCTTCGAAGCATTGACTTACCCCTCGTTTTATTTTGAAAGTCCACCGCGACATCATTTCAGCTTGACGCTCAGCACTGCCCTCTGGTGGCCAGAGACGTGAAGCCGTGAGCGCCGGAGTCCGAAGCTGTTTGCATGCCGTTAGATCGCTCAAACACAGAATTACCTAAACTAAGTTCTCATGTAAGCTTGTCAGATTTTATTCAGGAACAAACGAAGTCAGTGCACTGCTGAGCGATCATTTGAGGCGATTCTCGGTCGAACTCTGTGGGGCCTCAGCGGGTTCGAGCGGGGGATGAGCACACGAAGGCTCGCTCCGTTTCGCCGGAGCAGCTGGTCGAAATAAATCTGCAGGGGTTCTTCACCAGGACGCAGGCGGACTCGCCGGCTTCTTCCTGTCCGGACGCCGAGCCGCCGCAGCCGTCGGTCCACGTCCAGCGGAGTGAGCGTCCCGTCGCGCCTGGACGACGAGACGCCGGTCAAAATCGCGACACCGGGAGGATTGGGCAAACGTGCCGTTGAGGCGACTCACTGATCCAGAAGGGCTTCCTGCCCACAAACTTCCACAGCCAGGAGACGTGGCGTCGGGACGGGATGCCGGCCAGGCGGCCATCGGAGCTGACCATCCAAGATCGGACACAACGGCGGGAGAGAGACCAAGAAAAGATGGTTGAGACGACCCGAAAATCAAAACCACCCAAATATTTCCTGAAAAAAATGAGGGCCGGGACGTCCGTCTGGATCCTCCTGATGCCTGGAAACAAGCTTTCTGAGGTGAGACACATCGGGAAACGTTGCGTTGCCAAAATAAACACCTGTACTACCTGCAAAGTAAAACACTGAATGGATTACTCGGGTTGTTTTCATTGGTCAGGCAAACTCACAGCAGTGAGCAGCTTCGCGCGGCACTCCCCCAACTTCCTGTCGACCCGCTGGCGATGTAACATCGTCTCCTGAAGTGGGTCCATCCGTCGGGGCACCAGCTCTCTTTCTGAACCCACACACACACACACACACCCCGAGTAATAATCAATCTGAATTGGAAGTTGTTCCGGTGACTCCCATCACGTGGCGGCTGCAGTCACCCTGCCTTGCCACCAGGGGGGCCCCCAGCTCACAGTGACATACGGAGACGAGTTTGTTCAACCGCTAGAAGACACACTTTGCGTTGGTGAAGTTGGGCCTGGCGGCGTTTTGGCATGGGAGGGTCCATCTGAGGGGTGTCGCCGACCGGCTGCTCCGGCAGGGAGCGTTCGCTCTGCCCGGCGGTGCCGCCCTGAGGCATCTCCTCCACCCGCATGGCGGTCAGGCTGTGGAACTGACATGGGACCTGGGTCAGAAACAGGTGTTTACCATGCTGTTGTCTGGAGGGGAGGGTGTGAACCTTACCGTCCAGATGTCCTCTGGGGGGCGCTCCGGCTGGCGTTCAAAGACAAACCACAAACCGTCGGTTTCAGAAAACACTGGACCAAAGATTAACAATGAAAGTCACATGATACAGTTGGAGCATCTCCAACCTGAGGATGACTTGGCTTCCTTCCTCCGGGTCTGAGCTTGGGTCCCGAGGCCCGCCCGGGGTAATGGATGAGGCCCGGGGTCGCCTGATCCTGAGGCGCCGCATCCCCGTAGTCCAGGAAGGCCCGACGGTTAGGGACGTCCCCGCGAGGGGGCTGGGATGGCTCTTCCCAAAGAAGCTCCACTTCGATGTCAGTGACGGGGTCGCTGTTGCTGTCCTTGTCTGGCTTGGGGGTGGGGAGGCGTGGGGGAGGGGAGGATGTCCGGTCCCCCCTCAGGTCTTCAGGGTTGCATCTCCCTGATAAAGATAAAAATTTTGGTCTGGACGTACCATTGGGGTAGGGGGCTGTGTTCCTGCGGTTGTTTGCTCCTGGTTGGGTCCCCCAAGGCAAAGTGATACTTGGGGAGGGTTCAGACAAAGAACATTTCAGAAGAGCCTTGGTGATGGATGACAACAAAGAACAACAAGGCGCCTCACCTGGATTATGGAAACTGGGGCCCCCTCCTGGAGCCAGACCCAGGAGGGGGGGCTTGTTAGCAAGTGCCTTTGCCTGGGCCCAAACGGCTTGGTCAGACGACACCCAAATGCACAATGTTTAACGATTGCCCTGGGGGAGAGACACTAGGGTCGGGGACAACTTTTTTGGGCTGGAGACAGAGGTGGAGACCTACAGGTGATTGCCCTCGATTTGGTAAACTGGCCTTGGGTAGAGGAAGGAGCCAGGGCTAGAGCGAGAACGGTACAAGCTAGAAATAGTTGGGAGTCCCCTCGAGGCAGAGCATTGGGTCCGGAACCTAACCCCTGGAGGGAAGGTTGGACTCATCTTTTCTGTAGTGGCTCAGGGTGGAAGGTGTCCAAGTGGGTGTGGGGATCCTCACAGGCCTCCAGCTCAGTGCTAGTGTGTTGGAGTTTTCCCAGCTCAACGAGAGGGTCGCCTCCTTGAGCTTACGTTGAGCGGGAAGGAGAACCCTGACTGTTGTTAGCCTTTCCGTTACCGCACACTCTGGCAGAGTATCCTGCCTACCTGGAGGCACTGGATGGTGTCCTGGATGGAGCACCACATACTGAATGATGTTTTGCTGTTCAGCTTCTGTACAAGACAGGCAGTGGCCAAAACAAAAATACCATGTACGAGCATACAGCTGTCCATAAGTGTATGTGGTACCAGAACATCTTAGACCAAAGTTCAACTATCACCTTAATACTCATATCTGAAGATATGGGGCCAGATGTACCGGAGCCTTGGGGGAAGCGAGGAGCAGAGCACCTAATTTATTGGTGGAGAACCCTCTTCAACTCCCATCTCTGAGAAAATTTCAGTGCTCCATCATGGATGCGCCTCCCCTGAGCGGTGGTCAGAGGATCAGTGGCCTCAGAGGGCCTCCGCCTCTGTGGTCAAAGCAAAAACCTGGGTGTTGGAGGAGTTTGGAGAGTCCATGGAGATTTAGCTTGGCCATGCGACTTTAGCTTGGCCTCCAGGAAGTTCTAGTAGAGAACTTGACCCAAAATGTTGAGAGGGAGACCTCCTGCCCAAAATTTGGGACATCGTCGAGCGGTGGAAAGACGTCCTCAGCGCTACTGACATGGCCTCTGTGAAGGCAGTGGAGCTGGAAGATTCTAAAGAACCCTTCATCCCTGAAGGAGGTTACTGAAGTCAGCATCTGCAGCATGTGTGGATGGGATTTGTCCAGGGATGCTGAAGGTTCTGGACCTTCTCTCATCTGACCTCCAAACAAAAGTACCTTTGTATGACCCCTGTGGTTTTTATTCTCACCTCCTCGGGGGTCGATGATCTCCACGGTGGCGGAGGTCCTCTGACCCAGGACTGCGTTTTTGGGGTTCTTCAAGCTGACAGTAAACACCTCGTGGTTTTCCTCAAGGCCATCATCTACCAGGTAGATGTTCCAGGTTTTCATGTTGACTCCTGGAATCAAGCATACGGTCAGGTGATGATCCAGTTGGGTTGGTAAGCTTGGTTGGATGATGCAGAAACCAAGCAACCTGGGTCGAACTGGATCAGACCGGCCGAGCTGTGAGTGAAGTCTTTGCTGGGTTTAGCAGAACCCTCCTCCACCTGAAACAGAACACAGGTTCGCCGGTTCCCCCTTGCGGATGATACGTTCTGGCCGTACTCGGTCCAGATGCATTGCGGCGCACCTGAATGGCGACATAAGCCGGGTCGGCGCTCCTGCCGCTGCGCTCGACCTGGATCTGAAACGTCTCCGCCGTCTCACACGTTCTGTAGCAGGTTGCAGACAGCTGTATCCGAGACCAGGACAGCTCCAGTCTGCGGGAAACAGTGGAAGGTTCAAACGCTGAGCTCCGCCCCCCCACATCGGGGCCAGTCCTTATGTTGTCAAAATATGATCGCATCGAAACTTTGGCACGGTTTTAGACGTTAGCTTCTGAGCAAGTGACTGTCAGAATGAACCAGTCATCAGGGTCCAGCGCTGCTCCCTACTGGACACCAACACAGCTTGTCCTAATGTGTTTGCTCTCCAAAAACCTACATTTCAGTCGGTGCCGCGTTCCCCGCCGGGTCACTGAGGCGGAACTCGAAACTGTCCGATGTCACTTCCATGTCGGCGGGGAGGATGAAGATCACGGCGCGCCGGTCCAGGTCCCGCTGGGTGAATCGACTCTGGATGTATCCGCCTGGAGGGACCAGAGGAGTCAGGCCGTTCCCTCTGTCACAGATTTGCACCTGTTTTAGCCTTGCGCCATCTTGTCTGCGGTTTGGCTTTTAGTTTGAAAATTCCCCCCAAATTCCAATTTAGCGCAGAGCTTGCAACTTTGTAGCTTAAGCATCAACCCAAGAGGCGCCAGTTCAAAATCGCTGGTTTTTATTGTGGCATTTCACTCCTGGTTTTTGTGTTAATGCTAAGGACACTTAGCATTAGCCCGTCATTTGTACAGTAAAAGAGCTAGCCGCTGTACTTCTGTTTTTGTGCTCGCTCGTATCTCTCAGCTGCTGTCTGGGCACCGTCGGCCAAAGGTGGCGGCAGCCGACCCTCACCCGTGAGCGTGTTCTCCAGGTAGCCCGAGGCCGGGGCCCTGGTGACGAGGAACTGCAGCTGATCGTCCGGACTGTCGGGATCGGAGGCCCGCAGGTGTTCTGAGCTGATGAAGATCCCGAAGCGGCCGCCGTCCAGCTCTACCACCGCGGTGGGGCTCCTCCTACTGGTCAGAGCGGGGGCTGCTCGGTCCACAGGCTCCACCTGGACCCCGGAGTCATATCCCGTTAGCCTCCGATCAGATTTCTTGAGATGGTTCTCATGATTCTCCCGTGATAATAGCCGCTAAGTGTAAAATTAAGGATGGGGTTGTAGCTAAAGGTGTCTTATGGTGCTAAAATAGAAAGAACAGACAGAATCAAAGTCGTCGGGGTAAAATGAGCGACAGCGTAGTGATGTGTGAGTTGGGAACGAACAGTCATTTACAGTCAACAACGAGTCATTTCACTGACTTCGCCGTGATTCCTTGTCTCTATGTACTCTTTCACTAACACGTCCCTGCGACTGTTAGCAAGCTAACTGTGTAACTACGGGAACAACCAGCTATTGTACTGCCATTCTGACCACATTTGTATCACTATATCAAGTTGATTATTGCATTTGTGTCGTGGGGAGCAGCAGTCACCCTCCGCTCACAAAACGAACGGCTCACTCAGTAACTCAACGAACCAATCCCTCAGTAGCTCAGAGTCGCCGACCGACTGGGGAAACAAGTGACTGACCCAGTGATCTGAATCACCCAAATTACCCAAAAAACCCGATTCTGCTTGGCGAGCGACTCGTAGAAACTCGGGTCGGTAAAAACAATTGAGTTTCCCACTCATTTCTGCATCTTACCACTGGGTGTCGCTGTTGCTCTGATAATCAGCACAGTAACAGTCAACCAGCCTCGAGTGTTTTCAAGAAAACTTCTTTACAGCTTTCCAAGATAAAAAGTGCAACTGATTTTTTCTCGGTTTGTGGATTTTACTCGCCCCTGCTACTGTTAGCTAGCTACCTTTGTAACTAAGGGAACAACCTGCTGCTATTGTACAGCCATTCTAACCAAATGTATATAAATATATCAAGTTAATTATTGTAATAGTGTTGCAAAAGTCGCCCTCCCCACTCACAAGACGAACAACGCACTCAGTAACTTAAGGAACGAATCACTTAGTAGCTCAGCGTCGCCCGACCTACTCACGAAACGAACGGCTCACTCAGTAACTTAAGGAACGGATCACTCAGTCGCTCAGTTGCCCGACCCACTCACAAAACAAATGGCTCACTCAGTAACTCAACGAAGCAATCCCTCGGTGGCTCGGAGTCACCCTACCCAACAACAAAATGAACGACTCAGTCACGAAACGAACAAATCACTCAATAGCTCAGAGTCGCCCTACCTATTACAAAATCAACGACTCACTCAGGAACTCAACGAACAATTCACTCAGTAGCTCAGAGTCGACTGGGAAACGAGTGACTGACCGATCACCCAAATTACCCAAAAACCCGATTCTCCTTGGCGAGCAATCTCATATAAACTCGGGTCGGTAAAAATAATTGAGTTTCCCGCTCACGGCTGCATTTCTGCGTCTTACCACTGGGTGTCGCTGTTGCTCTGATAATCAGCACAGTAACAGTCGACCAGCCTCTAGTGTTCAAAAAAAAAGCCTTTTACAGCTTTACAAGATAAAAAGTGCAGCTGTTTTTACTTCAGTTTGTGTACGTGTGCGGACACACACACACGCACACACACAAACACACACACACACACACACACACACACAGACAAACTGCAATTCAAGTCATTTTAATGCCTCTGGTTCCAAAAGTCTCCAAGACGCTGAGTGTCAACCTGCTGCCACTCAGCCTGAAATATTCATGGATCCTCGGAGGAACCCAACCTCATACACACACACACACACACACACACACACGCACACACACACACACACACACGCACACACACGTGCACCAGACGCTAAACACAGCATGTCAAACACACGCGGGTATATGTTGTCCAGTCCTCGGCGGCCGCCTGAGGTGAGCGGCGCCCTGCTGCACCTGCTGCTCCGCCTTCAAATATTCATCAGTCCACGCCGGTTCAGCGGGTTTTCGCTCCAAGTCACGGGGAAACTTCCTCCGTGGTTCCAGAACCTTCTTCATGGAAGGTCCTCGCGACCGGCCCGATTCTGCAAGCGAGATCTACGGCGTCCGTCCCGCACCCGACCCACCTGAATGTTAAAGATGGCCGCCTCTTCCCTCAGCTGCCCGAACTCCAGGTATCCCCTGTTGGTTCCGTCCGTGGGCAGGAAGTAGAACGCGTCGGTGAGAGCGGGCGTCTCGTGGCGATACACCACCGCCATCTCGTCCACGTCCGTCTGGGTGAAGGCGAGCGGCGCCGTCATGGGCCGGCCCCGCAGCAGGAGCCGGCCGTGTCGCGGCGGCCGGGTCACGTTGTAGCGGAGCTCGCCGGCGGGGGTGTCGGGGTCGGTGAGCAGGAGCCGGTCGGCGCTGATGGCGGCGACGGATCCGTCCGTCAGACGGAGGCCGGCGTTCAGGCCGAGGGTCGGCGGGACGCGGTCGGCGTGCTCAACGTGGAGGACGAGCGTCCCGCTGCGGGACCAGGCGCCGTTGCTGACCACAAAACTGCCGGCAGAAAATGACGGCTTGGAGATTTATAGCATCTCTTTGTAAAATGTATTCAAAAATCTGGGAAGAAACCAACAGAAACAGACACACACACACACACACACACACACACACACACACACACACACACACACACACACACACACACACACACACAAAGACAGAAAAAAACAAACAAAAAAAGAGATAAAAAAAGCCACTAAGAATCAAGACAACACCGAAGCACCTCA
>CAAKHD010003697.1:6041-18500 GCA_901007705.1 Fistularia tabacaria
TTAATTCTTTTCAGACTTAAACATTTTTTTTTTTTTGTTTGTTTGAAAGCATTTGTATTCCCCCTGGGAATATTTTTTTTTTTTTAATTTTTTTATTCTGTTAACAGGGAAACATTATCTCTCTTTTTTTTTTTTTTCTTTTTTTTTTTTTGCATACATTTGCCTGTGTCGTTGTCCGCCGGCGCTCATTTTCGGTTTCGCGCCTCAAAGCTAACCGACTGTCACTTTTATCGCCCGGATAAAGCCGGGAACGGCCCTGATGGGGACAAATGAACCCGCGCCTTCTAAAAAGCAACAGTCCACGGGCTTCCCGTGCTCGCGTGGAAAAACCCGTCGTATCCCTTATAATTATTCCCATGAATACGCCTCGGCTGCGCTTCTGTGTCACGGCCCCTGCACGGCTCCCTCATATCCAAAACAGCTGTGACCACTTTGAGCACCAGTTCGCCTTGATGAAAAAGATTAAACCTCCCCTCCAACCCGCGGAGCCTTGATGTGCCCTGCCGCCCCTCAACCGAGGCAAGGCGCGAAATGCAAAAACAGAAAAAAATATATATAAGGTATTGTTTGGCCAGATATTTTTACACAAGGATTCTCTTGGCGAGGAGTTTCGCAGATGACAAAATAGGAACCACATTTAAAACTAAAAAAAAAAGAAAGAAAAAAAGGGGAAATACATGTGTGCTCCTCTGGACCTGCAGACTCTGCTGGGAATTGTGGGCTCGGCATGTGTGTGTGTGCACGCGTGTGTGCGCCTGTGTGTGTGTGTGTGTGCGCGCGCGCGTGTGTGTGTGTGTGTGTGTGTGTGTGTGTGCATTTCTGCCCGCCTGTGCGTCATTTCCATGTGCTTACTGTCATGCGTGCACCCGTGCGCAGCGAGCGTCTATCCCCGAGAAGCACGGGTGGCCTTTGCCACCGCCGTGTTCCTTTCCACATTTATTTCTCCTGTTATTTCTGTATTTTTTACATAGATATACACACAAAACACACTAATACATACACGTAGAAGCACACTTAATGCACGTACATATGTATGCATACATATTATATATGTATGTATGTATACATATGCGTGTGTGTATGAAAATATATATATCTATATATCTATATCTATCAATCTATCTATCACACACATTTCTATCTATGATTGGGTTTGTATGCATATATGTATATATATATATATATATATATATATATATATATATATATATATTTTGGGGGGGGTTGTTTTTTTTCAAAAATGAATTCATTAACACGTTAATCTAGGTTAGTTTAGCGATTGACTTTTTCAGCAGTAATTTGCATTTCATAGCTCACAATGAATCCAACAGTTCCACTCTGTGGCGTTTACCAGTGCTCCGGCGCTACCGGGCGGCCGAGCCAGCTCCATCCAGAAGGGCGCCTCGAACCAACGTAATGACCCTCTCGATGAGAAGCTCGATCGCGAAAGCGGTCGGAGTCGTCGCTCTGACCGGGAAGGTGCTTTCGTTACACCCAAGTACTTCCAGTTCAGAGTACTACATTAGTCAAGGGTTCCTCTGCAACTACTTTGGCAGCCGCGACGCGCCGGCTCGCGGCCAAATCCCTCACAGGACGGCGCGGCCTCGGAAAATGTAAACAAGTGAGTCTGTCTCTGCAGCTGGCTAGAAGGAGGGAGGGGGACACAAATATGGAGATTTGTTGGATTAAAATAGACAGATAAAAGTGTCTGGTAAACATGGTTTGATGTGTGTTTGTTTGTTTTTGTTTTTGTTTTTGTTTTTATATTTGCAGATACAAATTTAATTTTCTAAATATTTTCGTTCCTTAATTTTAATAATTGATTCAAATTGGAATTTTTTATGTATATATATATATGAATCACTTTCTGTCCGTCATGAGTCTTTTGTCCTACTTTTTGTTCTACTTTGAATTCTTGGGACCGAATTGTTCCCG
This sequence comes from Fistularia tabacaria, assembly GCA_901007705.1. Taxonomy (NCBI): domain Eukaryota; kingdom Metazoa; phylum Chordata; class Actinopteri; order Syngnathiformes; family Fistulariidae; genus Fistularia; species Fistularia tabacaria. The sequence goes on from CAAKHD010003697.1 coordinate 7,977, forward strand.
AACCGAATCCGTGTTTCGAATTGAAACCAATGTAAATCCCATTGATCGGTTCTCCAGCCCCCAAAAATATACTGCGCTCCTTTGAAAGATTTTTATGGGTTTGTTTGTGGCCAAAAATACAGAGAGGAATTAAAGACGACCTTGATTATCTCTGATACTGGTGTTCTTTCTCTTCTTGCCGGCACTCGTACTATCGATTTTCTTCACTTAACCAGCGAAAGTTAAGCCTTCTCGCATATGAGACCCCCGCTAACGCTAACGCTGTCTTCTGACAGCTGTCATTAATCCAAGCTAACAATCAATTTTCTACTTCTTCTAAGACTTGAGACCTTTGCTTCGGTAACGTCGGCACCCCTTTCGCCAAATTAGCCTTAGCGCATCTTAATTCTTCGCGATCCTACAGATGGTTGACTTTGCCGTGTCGCAGTGTTTGGCGAGATCTGTAACACGGACACTTTATTTTATCCACCATTTTATCCACCGTTTATACATTTATCTATTATTTCCATCTTCGGATCAACCGTGTTTCGAACTTCTTCTCAACACCACCAGCACTGGCACTCTCAAAAACATCGAGACTCTATCGGAATCGAGGCGGGCGAAAGCGCTAACAATCCCGCCACCGTGCTGCCGCCAGATTTACTCGTCTAATGAAGATCTTGCATTAGCCGCTTTTGGGCAGAAAACTTCTAAGAACAGTCCATCCTGAAATTCGGTTCGGTGAACAACGCCCCTCCGGGGGAAAACCCCTGCCTTTAGCTAACTCTACACAGCAGAACCTCGGCTTACCAATTTAATTTGTTCTTTCAACCAAAATGTTCGCGAACCGAATCAGTTTCCCATTGAAATCAATGTAAATCCCATTGATCTGTTCTCCAGCCGCAAAATACACACTGCACTCTTTCGAAACTTTTTTAGGGGTTTATTTGTAGCAAAAAATACAAAAAGGAATAAAAGATAACATTAATTCTTACTGTGTTTCTGGTATTCTTTCTCTTCCTGCCAGCACTTGTACCTTGTGTTTACTTCACTTAATCAGCAAAAGTAAAGCCTTCCCGCATATGAGACTCTCGATAACGCTAATGCTAACGCTATTTCCATCAAGCTGTCTTTTATTTATTCAAACCAGCAATGATTTTTAATAGACCTTTGCTTTCTTTAATGTAGTCACCCTTTCGCCACATCAGCCATTTTTACGCATTTTTATTCTTCAGGATTGTACAGATGGTTCGCTTAGCCATGTCGCTCACATTTAGCTATTTCCTTCTTTGGATCGGCTGTATTTTTTAAATCCTTCTTAACACCTCTCGCTAGCACGCTTTTATGGGCGCCATAATGAGGGCAAGCTTACTGAAAAAAAAGCATTATAACAGGTGAATGGAACGATGAACGATGTAAACAACATGGAGTAGCATAAAAGACCGCAGCGCCGCTACAACACCACAATGCGGAAAACTCGTTTGTTTGTTTGCGTGCTCGTGCATCGAGGCTTGTTTGCAAGCTCGAATCAAAATTGAATCCCAAACCGTGTTCATAGGCTGATTTGTTCCTGTTTAGGGGCGTTCAGAAGCCGATGTTCTATTGTACATCCCCCATATGAGGTTCCAATGAGGGTGAATTATACTTCTCTATTCGACGTGAGGATGAGAGGGTGAACAGTTGTATGTCTCTAAATTTGGCGCCAGCAGATCCAGGATGAGCCTCTCGGCCAATGACAGCTGGGATGGGCTCCGGACCCATTGCAACCCTGAATGCAGGCCAATGAACGAGTGAATGAATGAATGAATGAATGAATGAATGAATGAATGAATGAATATATAAACAAAAGAACAAGCGTTTGACCCAACGATGGAACGAACAAATGCTTGAAGGAAGGAATTAACAAACAAATGAGTGAATGGGCGAATGAATGAATGAATGTTTAATTTATGACTTCTTTAAAGAGATGTCTTTTGATATTTTTTTTGCTATTTCCGTTGAGCGTCGGCTCGGAAGAGTCCTATTTTTCTCTCGGTGAACCGTCCACCGTCCGAGCAAAAGCTCCATGTTGTTATTTACTTTGTTTCAGCTGAGTTTCTGTTTAATTTTATTTCTGTCAGCCGGGCCAGATTTCCAGGGTTTAAGGGCATTTCAAGATAAGAACACTGGTTTTCTTTTTTGGACGTCCTGTAAGAATCAATTTAAAGATGACAAAGATAATCATTGTATTAATCGTAAATTATTCCGGGAACACAAGCGTTATCTCCGTAATGGCGTCCGGCGGGGGCCGACGGCAATCGGAGAGGTCAATCGACTCGTCTCACTCGGACTCTTGCGCTTATTTTTTCGTTCTTTAGAGATTAATTTTTAAAGTAGCGTCGGCGGACGTGGGGAATTTTCGTTTCCGGTGGAGGAATGCTTTTTGATTTATCTGAAATCTCAGAGAATTCGGAAACAGGCCTTCCGACAGAAGCCATTAACCCAAAAGATCCGCTGTACCTCGCTGACTCGCTCTCCACGTCCCACTTGGAGGGGTGGGGGGGGGGGGCAGAAGAGGGGTTTCGGTCCGAAGAGGCGCGGAGCAAACATCGGGACGGATGGATCTTCCCGCCATCCTTGCCCCTCTTGACCTCCCAAGACTCCGCTTGATAAACTATTCATGGAGTTCAGCTCCTCCTGCCTTCTGTTTGCCCGTATGGAGGACCAGGAGGCGAAGAATTCCCCTTTGCCGAAAACTAAGAAGAAACCTGAGATTCCTTCGACATTTTTTTTTTTTTTTGGTTTTGTTTTTCTCCAACGCCTCCCGTGGACTGATTTCTGCCCACGGACGCGGCGGTTCTTGCAGGCGTTGCTTGTTCGGAAGTGGAACAGCACATTCTGATATGACTGTACGCGGCTGAAGCCGAAAAGGAAAAAAAGAAAGTTTTCCAAAATATGGAAAAATACAGGCATGCTTTGCAAAAAAAAAAAAAAAAACAATAATAAAAAGTCATTTAGCTTCAGCTAATTGTCATTTCTTGCCTGAAAACTGTTTTTTTTCTTCTTTTTTTTCAAGAAAGTTGCCAATAACTATTGAAAATTTGATCATTGAACAGAGGGAGCTGGAACCAAAAAGCTTATCTTGAAGGTATTCTCAAAAACTAGGTATTCTCAATTTGATGAAAATCGGGCCCAAGCTCGGGTATCTAGAGAATAAGCCCCTTTCGCACTTTGAGAACGTTCTGTTTTTTCGAGAATTTTTTCAGGAGTTGGACGGTTCCCGGTGTACTGGGAAAGCAAATGAACAGGACCTCCCTAGAACCATCGCAGCTCCTGCTCCCAGATAGGGTCTTTTTACGCTGCCAGAGGAAGTCACGTGACGTAGGTTTGTAGAACTCATAAGCCAGGACCATTTCCCGATGCTCCTGACCTCGGAGAGACGTTTCGAAGAAACGATTGACGTCGCTGTTCAGCTGTTTTCTTGCGACCACATGGACAGAACCAACGAGATATTGACCCACAAAGAGCTCCAAGCTCTCCCGGCCTGCTGTGACACAGAGCTGTTTCCAGGGCTAGCAGCGGAACATCAACAACATCACAACAACATATTAGCCAAAATAAGTAGAGTGGAATAAGTACATCGGAAAAAATCGTCCGTCGGAATTTTGGATCAAATTTTGAGTCGGTTTGCAAACAAGCCTCGGTGCACAAGCATGCAAACAAACAAACTCGCAGGTTTTCCACGTTTCCACGCTACTCTGCGTTGTTTACATCGTTTGTTTTCGTGTTCTCCTGATATATCCGCCTTTTTCAGTGAGTTAGCCCTCTTTATGGCACTGTAAGATCCTGGAGAACAAAGATGAGCTGAAGACGGCTAATGTGGCTAAAGGGGCAACTTTGTTACCGAAGCAAAGGTCTGAAGTCTGAGAAGCAGCAGAAAAGTTATTGCTAGTTAGGAGTAATGAAAGACAGCTTGCTGGAGATAGAGTTAGCAATAGCGTTAGCGAGGGTCTCGTTTGCGAGAAGGCTTTAGTTTTGCTGATTTATTGAAGGAAGCAAAGCAAAGTACAAGTGCTGACAAGAAGAGAAGGCAAACCAGAAACACAATAATTTCAAAGGTTAACTTTAATTCCTTTCTCTATTTTACGCTACAAAGAAACCCATAAAAAGTGTCAAAAAGAGACCAGTATGTTTTTTAGGTTTCGGCGAACGGATCAATGGGATATATATTCATTTCAGTCGGAAACATGTTGGCCAACATTTTGGTTGAAAGAACAAATTACATCGGTAAGTCCTGGTTCTACTGTACGGAGTTCGCAAAAGGCAGGGTTTCCCCCTGGCGTGGGCTCGCTCCCGGAACCAAATATCAAGATCGACTGCTCTCAGGCATTTTCTGCCCCAAAACGGCTAATGTTAGATCTTCAGTAGACGACTAAATCCTCCCACAGTGAAAAATCATCCAGCCGGTTAATGGGAGAGCCTAGATTGTCGAGGTTTATGTGAATGAATGAGTGAACGGTTCGTTGCCTAAGCAGAAGCCCCTTTATCGCGGGGGCTACGTTCAAGACCCAGCTGTGCTGGAGTGGCGACAAATGCGGAGTAGCGACAATACTTACTTTTTATTTCTATAGATTTTAAACCTTTGTGACCCTCCCAGTATTCTTATTCACCTTTCCAATACTCTTAGAAACAGTTCCTGTACTCTTGCATGAGTAGCGATCGCACGTCGATGCTAGATCTACAAGTCGAGATGCTCGATGCTCGCTAGGCGCAGGAGATGCAGAGAATGATGCTGAGCCAATCAGAGCACAGGTTGCAGAAACACCATGCTCTGGTTGGTAGCCGTCCTGGAAAAAAAAAAAAACATAAAAATGAATGAGATAATATCTATATAAAATTGAATTTATACGGTAAAAACCCTTGGTCTAGCAAAAAAACATGAAATATGAAATTGTATCGAGGATTAAAAATCTGGATTTTTCTATACAGATTTTCAGCGTGGATTTTTCACTGTACGATGGATTTTTTGCAATTTTATATCCCGGATTAAAAATCCAGTGAGACCCTGAGTGCAGGATTAGCGGTGGAGATAATGAACGAATGAATTAATTAATCTGGCAGTGTGTTTGATGTTGGCTAAAAAGACAGGGTCCCGGTGTGACGGCTAAGCAAAGATGGCGGTTCCCCCCTTATGACGCATAAATCGCAACGCAGCAGGACATGACTCAAGTGTGCGGTTTGCCGGTTTATTTCAACACGTTTCACAAACAGTTTACATGAAAAAAAAATAAACAAAAAGGTATAAAGGTCAAACGTCAGCGCAAAGCCCGGCTCCGTTGTCCAGCTGGAGGTTTTCAGCCATTTTAGATCCAATTGCAAATCAACATTTGTTATGTTCCTACCCGAGAATGTACACAATTTAAAACCAAATGACGTCTCTGTCAGCAAAATCCTTTTTTTTTTTCTTTCCGTGTTCGGGGCTCCTATCCGTGTTTCGTCAGCCGACGGCTGCAGCTGCCGCGCTTCAGGGTGTCAGCCCAGCACAAACTATCCCAGGTCTACCCGTTATTCGGCTCCCGAAGCGATCGTTTCTCGTTTCGCCTTCCGGACGTCATACGAATACTTTCGAGAGTTTGATTCCTTCCACCTCGCTGAAAATAATTCCTGTGCTGCAGCTCAAAAATCTCCAGGCTGTGAACATCTCGGGATGAAATTTCCGCACGGTTAGCGCTTCCGCCTCACAGCGCCGAGGTCCCCGGTTCGATTTCGACACGGGGGCCTTTCCCCGTGGATTCCGGCGACTGAACGGATGTATGTCTTTATATTTCATTTCATTTCATTTCCCCGTTTCAAATCATTTCTAAAAAACCCACCGGCTTAAAGAGGCCTGTTCCAGCCGACAACCACTGCTGCTGCCACTTTTAGTTATTTATAGCAACATGTGTGCATATATTTTACATCTGCATATATATATATATATATATATATATATACATGCATACATACATACAGATACATATATATATACATACACACACACATATACATATATACATACGTATACATGTACACATACAGATATACACATGTATACATATATATACATACAGACACATACATACATACAAATACATATATATATATATATATATATATATATATATATATATATATATATATATATATATATATATATATATATATATATATATATATATATATATATATATATATATATATATATATATATATATATATATATATATATATATATATATATTTATTTATTTATATATATATATATATATATATATATATATATATATATATATATATATATATATATATATATATATATATATATATATATATATATATATATATATACATACAAAACATATATATATATATACACACACGTGTGTGTGTGTATATATATATATATATATATATATATATATATATACATATATACATACATACATACATACATACAAATACATATATATATACATACACACGTGTGTGTGTGTGTGTGTATATATATATATATATATATATATATATATATATATATATATACATATATATATATATATATATATATATATATATATATATATATATATATATATATATATATATATATATATATATATATATATATATATATATATATATATTTATATATATTTATATATATACATGCATACATACATACATACAGATACACACACATATACATATTGTATATATACATACATATACATGTACACATACATATATACACATGTATACATATATATATACATACATACATACATACATACAAATGCATATATATATACATACACACGTGTGTGTGTGTGTGTGTATATATATATATATATATATATATATATATATATACATACATACATACATACATACATACAAATACATATACATATACATACACACACATATACATATATATATACATACACACACGTGTGTATGTATATATATGTATTTGTATGTATGTATGTATATATGTATACATGTGTATATCTGTACGTGTACATGTATACGTATGTATATGTGTGTGTGTGTATATATATATATGTGTGTATAAAACACATATTTATTCTTTTTCATTGATAAAAAAAAACTAACACCATTGTGAGTTTTCTTGTTTTATTTCAATCCTGTCTTTGGATCTATGGATCGTCAGTGTGTACTCGTCTATTGTTTAATAAGGTGCCTCAAGTACAGTTATTTATTATATGACATGTGAATGAGAGGGTGAATGGCTGCATGTGTTTATATGACGTTTGAATGAGAGGATGAACGACCGAGTGAACGGTTCTGTGTCTATATGTGTAAATGAGAGGGTAAATGGCTGTTGGTCATTTGATGAATGAGTGAATCCTTGTTTGGCGCTTTATGCCATTTGATTGAAAGGGTGAATTGCTAAGTGAATGGTTTTGTCACGCAAATGTGAGGTTGAGCAGCTGTTTGTCTATTTTATGAATGAGCGAATTGTTTTTTGTCTCTATTTGTTCGAATGAGAGGGTGATTTACCGTTTGTATGTGATGAATAAGTGAATGGTTTCTCGCTTCAATACGACATGGGATGAGAGGGTGACTGGCTGTTTGTCTATTTGATGAATGAGTGAACGGTTGTTTGTCGCTACATGACATTTGAATGAGAGGGTGAATGGTTTTGTATCTAAATGACATGCAAATGAGAGGGTGAGTGGCTGTTTATTTAATAATTGGGCAAATGGTTGTTTATCGCTATATGAAATGTGAATGAGAGGATGAATGGCCGTTTGTCTATTTGGTGAAAGAGTGAATGGTTGTTGCTATATGACCTGCGTATGTAGCACCCCACCCCTGACCCAGAGTGCAGGACAAGAGGTATAGATAATAAATGAATGAATTAATTAATTAATAAAAGTACGAGTTCAGGGGACACACGATGTTTTTTTAAGTTATTCCAAATTATTTCTTATTTTTATTTTTAAACACCGAGCGAAACCTGCTGCCGACCGCCGCTCTGTGCCAGCCAGAGCGAGGCTTGACGGAGTTTGGGGAAGGACCACTTGAAAGATGGACGGAAACTTCCCGAGGAAAGGGGGTGTGCGGTGACTTCCCAACCTCCGTCTAGACAAAGTTAACAACCCTAGGGTGTCATCTGGAATATATGCGTTTGCCACACAGGATGTTATTCGGATTTTTTTTTTTTTTGTCATGTACTGTTCAAGAAAGTTCAGTCTCGTTATTGTCAGAAGAAAAAAAAGAAAGTTTGCTGAGTCTCATTCCTGATGAACTGGATCACCGCTCTCCATCTGGAAATCTTTTTCAGACAGCCGGGGCTATTTTTAACACCCGCACACAAGGGAGTCCGCCTCCTGAATTATTCATGTCGAAAACTCCGTGTGTTATCTTAAACTGTTTGGTTTGGAGATGATTTTTTTTTTTTTTTTCGAGAGCCCGGGTTGCGCCGACGGAACCGTAATCTCCCGTGTCTTCCTCGCCGCGGAGACCCCCCGAAGGCGTTACATAACCACAACAAAAACCGAGACGACGGCGGCGGAGAGGGAACAATAGTTCCCATGGCCGACGGCCTCGTCGTCCCCGGCTAATTTTTCCCCGTCGCGATAATCGCCTCCCCTCCACAGTGGGAAGGGAGGTTGTTCCGAGGTCAGTCTCGGGGACATCTGCGGAGCCGAAAGGGCGCCGAGCATAGCTGGGAAAAAGGGCCACAATGGCTGACTCCGCGTCTTTTTTTTTTTTTTTCCTTCGGAGGCGGGACAATGGATCCGATTGTCGGCTCACCTTTGACCTTCGGTGCATTTAGCAGCAGGGCCCGCGAATGAAATCCCGCCGGGGACTGTTCTTTCGCACAGCGGCTGCGGAGTCACTTTCACAGGCCTGTTTAAGTTGATGTATAATCCCCCAAAATGCTGGCTGGCGGTCTGATTTCTTATCAAAAGAGGGCTTTTTAAAAAAAAAAAAAAAAAAGACAACAAAAGATCCGCTATGGCTTCGGGAGAACATTGCAGCGACAGGCGAATAGTGCAGCACCACATGCCACAGGAGATCTCCTGCAGTGCTCAGGTGATTTTACATTTAAACCTCCAGATAAGATAGAATAAAATAAATCAATTTACAATATAATGAAGTACAGTAAAATACAATAACATGAAATAAAACAACATAAGGTAAAACAAATCCAAATTGAATTGAATTAAATTAAATTATATTTAGTTTCATTTGCAAAGCAAGAAGGTTCCCGGCTCAATCCGAACGCAGGGGGGTCTTTTTGTTGGGGTCGAGCATGTTCGCCCCGTGGCTGTGCGGGTTTCCTGCGGGTTTATCAACCTCCAAAAACATGCAGGAGGTTCATTGGACACCTTCATTTTCTCAGATGAGAGAGTGAATGGCTAAATGTCTCCATTCGATATGTGAACGAGTGAGTGAATGGTTGTTTGTTGCCCTGTGATCCAGAATGAATGGTGTGAATGGATAAAATAAAATAAAATAAAATAAAATAAAATAAAATAAAATGAAATGAAATGAAATGAAATGAAATGAAATGAAATGAAATGAAATGAAATGAAATAAAATAAAATAAAATAAAATAAAATAGATCAAATTGAATGGAAGTGATTGGCGACTGGCAGAGTGAACCCCTCCTCTCGCCCCATGAGAGCTGCGATAGGTTTGAGCAACCCAGTTAGGGATAAGCAGAAGTGATATAGAAAATGAATTCATAAAATAGAACAAAATAAAATAATGCAAAATAGAATCAATTATATTTAATAAATAAAATAAAAATAAAACACAAAATAGAAATAATTAGATTTGATGGATACAATAAAAAAAAATGAAAACATAAAACAATATCTGCACAGATTGGAAATCGGCTGCAGTAATTTCCGGACTGTTAGCCGCTTTTCTACACGATTGAAACGCTGCGGCTTAAACAATAACACGACTAATTTATAGATATTTCTGGGCCAACGGGCTTCATGCCGGCAAAATATTTTGCCTCGTCACATCGGACCAATGAAATGACACATAGACAGGGCAGAACACTGAAGTTATCGAGAGTGTGAATTCAGAGGCTGTATAATTACAATAAAGTAGAAATATTAGAATAACACTGAAGAAGACGACTTCGGTGGTTTTAGCAGGATAAAGATGAAGATAGCGAATAATGACTTTTTGAAATTATTTTAACCAGGTGTGTTTCAGGCACTGTTTTGAAAAAAAAAAAAAAAAAAAAGCATTGATGGTTTGCATTTTATTAAAAGTTAAAAAGCATGTGCAATTTTTTTCTTTCTTTTCAAATCTAGCGGGTGCGGCTTATATTCCGTCGCTCAGTCGTCCGAAAAATCCAGCGAGGACGGCTGTTCCTGAACGGGCTTCGCACGTCAACGCGACACCGGATCGATTGTGGGACGGGCGACCCGGCCCTGCCGTGACACCCCGTGACGGCGAACACGTCCCCCCCCCCCCCCCCCCCCGCGAATACCCTCCCCCCCCCCGCGCCCTCCGCGCGAGCTCCCCGGGGCG
>CAAKHD010003698.1:0-7500 GCA_901007705.1 Fistularia tabacaria
TACGCTGATGGTGCAGGAAGTGATGAAGATGATTTTTCATCACCTCCTCATCTCCTCCTCCCCCCTCATCATCACCTCCCCATCATCACTCCCCTCCTACACCCCCATCCCCTCCCCCCTCAGTGCCCCCCCGCAGAGATTCACTCGCTCTTTCTTCTCCTGCTATTTATAGAATGGACTCCCTCAGGCTGGAATACAGTCTGAACGATTGGTCAGAGGAGGAAAGGAGAGGAGGAGGAGGAGGAGGAGGAGAGGAGGAAGAGGAGAGGAAGAGAGGAGGAAGAGGAGAGGAGGGGGAGGGGAGAGGAGAGAAGGAGAAGAGACGAGGAGGAGGAGACGAGAGGAGAGGAGAAGAGGAAGAGAGGAGGAGAGCAGGGGGAGGAGAGGAGAGCAGGAGGAGAAGAGGGGAGAAAGGAGAAGAGAGAGAGGAGGAGAAGGAGAGGAAGAGAGGAGGAGGAGGAGAGGGGAGGAGAGGAGGAGAAGGAGAGAAGAGAGGAGGAGGAGAGGAAAAGAGGAGAGGAGGAGGAGGAGAGGAAGAGAGGAGGAGAGGAGGAGGAGGAGGAGAGGAGAGGTTTGTGTGTGGGGGTGTGTGTGTATATGTGTGTGTGTGGGGGTGTGTGTGTGTGTGCCTCCTCACATGTCTGGAGCTTCACAATAAACAGTTTTTCCCCACATCTGATGTCGAACTGTTTCCATGGAAAACAGTGAAGCTGGGGGAGGATGAACACGCTTCCCCACAGAAGAAGAGCTGGATCTCCACATGTCTGCTGTCCTGCTGTGATAAAGCATCACAACACACACACACACACTGACACTCACACATACACACACTATAACACACACATACTAACATACATACATGCACCCTCACACACACACACACTAACACACACACACATACACACACACAAACACACAAGCACAAACGTACAAAGATACACACACGCTCACACACACACACACAGCCACCTGTTGGTTCCTGTCCTCGTCCTGTCTAGTGCTCTCCATGGCTGCCCCTCTGTGATTGGCTGATTGGCCCCCGGGGAAGTTCTGATGATCTGCAACATGAAGGTTCTGGCAGACAACGTTCCTCAACTTCTATAAACCATCTTAACTCAACACACACACACACACCATTGCCCCTGTCTAATAAACAGCTCCCCCCATCATTTCCTGCCCAGCTCAGCTCATGAGTCATCAGGTCATGTGACTGAGGGCTGCAGGCCTGAAGGTGTGAGATGCAGCAGATGTTCACAGGTCTTTGCATGATTGGTTTGATTGAACTGTTCGGTTTCTGAAGGACATCCCTCCTCCAGCATGCCCCTCTAGGTTTGCTGGAACCTGGAACCTAGAACCTAGAATGTAGAACCTGGAACTTGGATCAGCGACGGAACATCCAATTATTGAGTAACTATCATTAAAGAAAAATCAAAGAGGAGATGAAGATCTTCAGGAACAGAGGCCTGGTTACCTGGATGTGAGGATGAAGAGCAGATGAGTTGAATGCGGATGAAGATGATGATGGTGATGAAGATGACGAAGGTGATTAAGGTGATGAAGACCAGAGTCTTGGATTAGAAATCCGGCAGTCAAATGAGTTCCAGTTAAATTTAGCTGCTGCAGCCTGACATCCTTGTCCGTGGGACATTAATTACCTTCATCCACCGGACCAACAGCCCCGACCCCCAGCCTGGAGACACTCCACGACTGACTGAGGGAGGAGGAGGAGTGAAGATGAGTAAAAGAAGAGTAAAAAGAGGAGTGCAGAGGAGTAAAGAGAGGAGTGAGATGGAGGGAATCAGGGAAACAGATGTGCGTGAATGTTCAGCCTCTGCTGCCCCCTGCTGGTCATCTGTTAATTGCTCAGTGTGGTATACAAATAATTTTTCCACAACATAAACGTTAATTGGAAATCAGTTGTTTTTTTCATTCATTCATCCACCCATTAATTAATTCATCTATCCCTCCATCCTCTCACACAGGAGATTCCCACGTTCACACCAAGAGACACACAGGAGAAAAAACCATGAGGAGCCTGAAGAGTAACGTGCTCTTTATTCAGGAGTTGGAACTCCAGCGCCCCCTGCAGGGCAGCCCTGACGGAGCAGGAGGGCCCTCCACCTCTCAAACACACATTCATTGTGATCTCCAGAATCCCCTCAGGAACCCCCAGAAGATAAGGCAGGATGCACGCCTTCATTCAGACATCTGAGCAGCAGCTCCGACACACCTCGACTGACACGGCTCTCCTGGGGAGGCTTCCAGAAAACACCAAAATAAATAAAGAGCCGGACCATACGGAGAAGGACGTGGAGATGGACAGAGTGGAGATGGACATGGCGGAGGCACTAAATTCTGTGGTTGGATGTCAGGTCTCAGGGTGAGGAGTGTCCAATCAAAACCTGGATAAAAGACATCGGAGATATTTGTTGCGGAGATCAATGGGTTCTGGAGAACCGCTGGGCAGGTTTCGACCAGATCCAGAAAAATCTGTAGAAGAGGCAGGACGGCAGCGAGTCCAACGGTCAGAATGTCGGTGCCGGCTGGTGGGCCACGGGGAATGAAGCTCACAGGAAGTCTGAAGCTCCACATTTGCATGAAGATCAAATCCGTCAAGATGTTGAAGATGTTCCGCGAGGAACCTTTGTCTCCAGCAGGAGAAAGAAAGGTGAGGGAGCTGAGACACGAGCAGACACAAAGAGAAGAAGAGTCCAGAGCAGGAAGGGACAGGGGAAGGTGCCTAGGGGACGGACACGGTGAAGGGACTGCCTGGTATATTCTCGTCGCCCCACTTGACGATGAGGATGTATCCTCCCTGCTCCTTCACCGTGTAGGTCACGTTGTACATCCTACCACCCAGGTGCTTCACGTAGACCTCCTCGCACGGCGTCTTGGGCCCGTGGACTCCGACCATCAGCATGTTGGTTCCTGCGGGGAAACAAGACGTGTGATTGGATGCCTTCTGATCTCCCGCAAACCCTGATGTTCCCTCAGAATCTCCAGGGCCTCAGGGGCCTCTCTTGGCAAAGAAGGTGCTCGACTTGTCAGATTTTCTCAAATTGGAAAAAAAGGAATTTGACTGAGTGACACTCTCAATGTGTATGAAGTGGAGACACCTATTCGCCTTCACAGCTTCACCGCTCCTGCCCGAGTCACACTCAGGTGTCTCCACCTGGATTTAAATCAATCACACACTTGAACAGCATGTTCCTGCAGGGAACCCGGAGGTCCTCTCACCTGCTTTGCTGCAGTCCACTGTGAAGGAGTTCTTCTGACCCACGAAGGCCTTGGTCAGTCCGGCCCCCCTGGACACAACCTTACTGGCATCAGATGAGAACTTGGGCAGAGATGGAAAAGTCCCGCCCACACGGGAGCTTTTGGAGACCGTCTCCACCAGAACTGACGACGTCTCGTGGAGACTGTGGCCCCCCGAGAGACGAGGACCTGCACAGACACAGAGACACTGCGCTGGAACCTCCTCAGATGCTGTGCTAGTTCTAGCCTACTCTGGAACCTGGGGTGATCTGATCTGGTCTTAGTTCCAGTCTACTGTGGTACCTCCGATGATCTGGTCCCGGTCTGTCAACCCACCTGAGACCTTGGCCTTGAAGGGGCTCCCCAAGATGTGCTGGGCTCCACCGTACTTGATGGAGATGAGGTAGTTCCCAGGAGCCAGGGGCGTGTAGGAGACCTTGTATCCTTCTGGACTCTCCTGGCAGTCCATGGTGACCTTGGATGGGCCGTCGATGGTGACGGCCAGCGCCCCCGATCCCGCGTTACAGGTGTTGACCAGGAACTCGGACGGCACACCTGAGGGGGGGCGGCCAAGGGGAGGTTTTCTTCTGGGGCCAGGAGCGACAGGGACGTGGGGGGTCCGACCTACCTGTGACTCCGCCCTCCAGACCGGGACCGAAGGCCGACACCAGGTCCGGGTCTCCCACCTGACCCGGTTCTCCCACGCGGATCTTGAAGGGGCTGCCGGGAACGTGGCTGCCGTTGAAGCGCACGTCGATGGAGTGGACGCCATTCTCCCGCGGGATGAACCTGATGGCGTGTTGGTCTGGAGCCACACAACCACACATCAGCTGCTTCCTGTCACCTGACGCCCAGGCCCCGCCCCCAGCCGCCACAGTTCTTCCAAGCTTTCAAGGTATGTGTGAGGGGTTAAAAGTCGTACCAATGTCCAGCTCTGTGATGAAACACTCTTCCATGGCGCCGGATGGCGTGTGGATTTTGGCGTCGACGAGGCCGCGGGCGCCGTTCAGCTGCACAGCAAAGGAGGCCTCCTGGCCCACCTTCAGCCCCTTCTCCTGAGGACGAGAAGAAGGAGGAAGAGCCGTTGAACAGACACTTCACACTGAAGGGATGACCTGCACCTGTTCGTCTTCGAATCTTCTCATGTTTGTCCGTCAAAGAATCTGTGAACGGAGTCTTCTCTGATGAATAAGGTCATAAGGCAACCTCATTGAGAAAATCACCTGCAGGCTGGTGATGGTGAGCCGCCGAGCATCGTCTGACAGTGTGGCAATCGGAACAATGAAGGGCGAGTCAGGAATGTGGTCGTCGTTGAACTTAATGGAGACCTCGTAGTCACCTGGACAGGAGACACGTAGGTCAGAGCTTTGACAGGAAGAGCATGTTCAAAACACACACACACACAACGTGGAACCAGGACCGGTCTTTTTCTTGTCTGCTTCACCAGCAGAGGGTTCCCAGTGAGGAGCTCCTTCTCCCTTGAAGGACGCATCTCTACTTTGAGGAACCCCACAGAGTGTGAAGACCGTGCCTGAGGTTCTCACCGGGCTCCTGGACCACATAGGCGACACCGCAGGAGCCGTCCTTCCTGTCCTCGAAGGAGATCTCGGCCTTGCTGGGACCCTCCACGGCGATGGACAGACCTCCGGCCCCAGCCTCCCGGGTCCAGATGCTGAACTCGGCTGGAATAGAAGACGGTCCTTTGTTCAGAAGATGGACCCCCCCGAGGGTCCGCAAGAGGACCGAACGTGACGGAGAAGACCTCCCACCTGGGACACCTGCCACCCCTCGCTCGAGCCCGGTGCCTCCAGCCCGGACCTTGTGGGCTCCGCCCTCGCCCAGCGGCCCCACAGTGAACTGAAAGGGGCTCCCGGGGACGTGCTGCCCCCGGTACTTCACGTTGACGATGTGGGGGCCCATCTCCTGGGGGACGAAGCGGACGCTGTAGGTGCTGTCTTCTCCTCGGATGATCTCGGCGTCCTCAGACTTCCCGCCAGGGCTGGTCACCTGGGCCGTCATTTCCTGGTTGCCGGCCTCAGCTGGGGGGGCGGGGCAAGAAGAAAATGTTCAAATGGAGTTCTTGGGAAGGAACTTCTGAGAGGTAATGGACCCTCAGATCCAACTCCAAGAGCACTGCAAGAACATTCAAGCTCCTGTCCTGGGCTGGAGATCAGACTTATTAAATCTATAGCACACGCCTTGAACATCTGATTTTAATCTACAAACACACCGTCCTGCAGTGGTGGGCGTCCATTGAAGTTCAGACCTTCTCGTCCCAGGAAGTCTCCAAAGACATCCCTGAAGGGGTCCCCCACCTGCGTGCTCTCCTCCACCCGCACCTCCCTCTTGGTTTCACCGCCGCGGGTCTTGCTGATCTCCGTGCGCTCCGTGCGCGTGTACGTGTGGCTGCTCCTTGTGAAGGTCCGTGTCACTCGCTCCTGAGCGGAGACCATCTGGAACCAGTTCCCTGAAGGACGGAGGAAGACAGGGGGGCGAGGCATTAAAGTGAGACGGCTGCCGAGGGACGGGGCGGCGCCACCACGTCCTCCTCACCTGGGATCTTCAGGTTGAGGTCGCAAGTGCTGCCAACAGTAGCTATGGAAGGCGCCTGTCTTCTCCTGGTGATGCTCTCTTTCATCCGGCCCTCCCCGAACACCTTCACTGTGAACGGGCTTCCTGTTTCCAAGGAAACACAGAGGAGGAAGGAGGTCACGGGGTGTGTCCTGGACCGGCATCGGCTCATCAAAACCCCTAGCTCTGAACCTCACACCCCTACTTGGACTGGACAAAGACCAGAACTCCACACTTGCAGAGGCAGGTCAAAGGTCAGGAGACACGGACCAGATGTTGGTACCTGGGACGTGCTGGTCTGCAAACTTGATGTTGATGATGTAGTTCCCTGGTTCAGTAGGACAGTAGGTTACTTTGCAGGTCCCGTCCTCAACGTCCTCACAGTTGATGTCGACTTTACTTGGACCTTCTATGGACAGACCCAGACCTCCGTAACCTGCGGACAGAAACGCTGCCTTTAATCTGCTTCAACGGCACTGAAGCCAGATGGGTTTTTTAACCGTCTGACTTCCGCTCAGGCCAAGTACCTGAGTATCTGAGGCCAGAGGTCACTGTAACCTACCTGCGTTCCTGGTGTCGACGATGAACTCGGCCACCTCGAAGGTGTGCCCCTCAACCAGCCCCTGACCAAACACCTTTACCTTGCTGGCGTCTCCGATCTCAGACTGGCCCACCATGATCTTGAAGGGGCTGTTGGTCACATGTTTGTTGTTCTTCCTGACACTCACCACGTGCTCACCCATTTCCTTTGGCGTGAAGGAAATCCCTGCAGCAAGAAGAACATCTGCATCATGATGCCAACCGCTACAACATGTGTGAGAAGCGTTGTGGTCCAGAGGAGATCAGGACGCACCGATGTGTCTGTTGGGAAGCCTCTTCAACAAACACGGCTCCTCGTTTCCTGATGGTGCCCTGATGCTCGCTGTCAGGCTGCTCAGGTCTGTTTCCGTGATCTTTAAGGAAACATCAGATGCCGTACCGACGTTGAGCTGTGAGGTCCTCATGGAATCATCACCTGGAGGTCGCAGACCACAAAACATCACAGCTGAAACTCCCAGCAGATTTTCACAGAAAAAAAAAAAGTTTTTGAGTATGTCTATTATGGTTCTACATTTCAGAAGGAGACAGCTCCTCTGCTACCATCCCAGACCTCACCGGAGATCAGTTTTCAAAAATACATGGTCTCTAAACTGCTCCATGGAGATAAGTGAAAACTCTTTTCTTAATTTTTCGAGGGACTCCAAGCGAGCCAGACACAGCGGATGTGGTGCTTGGACTGTGACCTGGATGAAGTGGTGTGAAGGACTGAAGCAGTGGGAACACAAGGTTTGCTACCGGTGATCTTAGCAGTGAAGGGGCTGCCGGGGATATGCTTGTCGTCAAACTTGACGATGATGTTGTAATCTCCTGGTGCTGTGGGCAGGTAGGACACGGTGCAGGTCCCGTCCTTGTTGTCCTTGCAGGTGATCTCTGCCTTGGAGGGACCTTCCACCGCCAGAGACAACCCACCTGCAGAGAGACAGGGCAGGGCCGATGACGCTCCACATCGAGGCATCAGCAACCAGCTGGAGAATCTGCAGAGTCCATACCTTCTCCGGCATCTTTGGTGACGATGGTGAAGGTTGCGGGACGATTAACAGTGCCGTGGGTGAGACCAGGACCGTACGCAGTCAC
>CAAKHD010003698.1:12500-21449 GCA_901007705.1 Fistularia tabacaria
TTGCACTTTTTGTGCATCGTGATTCTCTGATAATGCCATTATTTTAGTCGTATTTGGAGTTTTTGTGAATGTCAACTGGGTCAAGAAGGCCAATTTGTCAAGTCAATTTTAGTTCCATTTGGACTCTGCAGCTCAAACTACGTCTGTGGGGAGATGATGGGGTGGGTCGGTCTCTTTAGATTTGTCATTTCCAAGCAGGTTTAAAAAGAATATATCTTTATTCCTACATACATTAAAGTAATTCATTTATTCTATAAAATGTTTTTTGCCTCCGACTTTGAACTTTTCAAACTTTCAAAAACAAAAATTGAATCCCATTTTTTTCTACTTTCCTTTCCAAAGAGTAAAAAGAAATATTTGGTCATTGAACATTTAAAGTCCAATCATTGCCTCAAATGTGGAACATCTAGCTCCCTGTTCCCTCAAACATCCCATGACTAGAGAGGGGGCGGAGTCAGAGGCAAAAGACATCTGGAGTAAAATGTTGATTGGGAGTTTGGGGTTGGGATGGGGTGGGATGGGGTGGGAGGGTGGGGTGGTTTGGCCTTACACAGCCTCTCTTTAGAATATGGAAGGGGATGGTTCTCTTTACTATATGAGACTCCCAAACCCTCCTGCCCCAGTCCTCCACGGACACTGAGGCCTGGCGGCCGCACCCGTCTGGACCCTGGGGGTCACATGGGGTCAAGGGTCAAAGGTCAGCCACCGGCAGAGGAGGTTCTGAACACGGCCGTTCACGTCAAGCGGCATCACAGCGACTTAGCGAAGCCTTGCTATGGATCCATGGCCTGAGCAGCAGAGATCCCCCCCTGTGATTGGGCAGCAAACAGGTCAGGTGATTCATGCAGGCAAAGGTTGATCTGGACGCAGAGCACAAAGACTACAGAGACCACCAAGTCACAATGTGCAGCTTGAAGTCTGAAGGAGAGTGCCGTGGGGTCCCTCGTTGGAGATCTAGCTCCTGTCCCCATGAAGCTGCTATTTCCACATTAACTGACCCCGAGGCAAGGGGGTCACAGAGGTCGGAGAGGTCTTGGTGGTCCTCGTCAATGGAACCAATCAAATCACAGGGGATTAAAAAACAATCTCCTTTTGGATGCTGAGCGGCTTGGTGCTGAAGGGTTGCACCATGTCCCACTCACCAGAATGCGGACTGTCAGCAGGCCCTCTCCAGCGTCTCTGGCGTCGATGGTGAACTCCACGGGCAGACTGGCTGGGACCCCCGAGGAGTTCAGGCCCGGCCCGCTGACCCGCACCTTACTGGCATCATGGGCCGGCATTGTCTTGATCTTGAACGGACTGAAGGGGCGATGGCGTTAGAGAGACACTGACTCTGACTGTGATATCTGCTCTCAGGTGCAGGTCTTACCTGCGAGGGACCTCCTGGTCAGCGTACTTCACGCAGACGGTGTACGGGCCGTCGTGTGCCGGTGTGTAGTTGACCGTGTGAGTACCGTCTCCGTTGTCGGTGACACTCACAGGCTCGGCCACTCCTGGACACCAATCAGAAGCTTCAGTTGGCCTTTTAGACCTTAAGTCAAAGTTTCTTCACGACCGCAGATTTATATATCTGACTTATCATCACTTCAAGCAGGTGTTCAATTTCCACGGACAGTTTTCATCTCATCCCTCTGGTTGTCCTGCAGGGGTTGTTGGAGGTAAACAGGGCCGAAAAATACTTTTTTGGTTCTCAAAGCCCTTGTCTGATATTTTACCTGCTAATTTAAATTTCAAAGACACGGCACTGTCGCCCTGCAGTGCCCCCACTTGGTGTTACTCGACAACCGCAGGACTGTAGATATTTCATCCACCTCCAGCGGGAGTCCACTTTGTCCTACGAGAGGTCATCAGTCCAGACCGGAAGGTCCTTCATGTGGTACAAATATCACCTGCTGTTTTTTCCTAGCAAATTTTCACCATTTGTTTGTGCGAAACCCTCGCAGTCTTACTGGTAAATAAAGGATTAAGTACGAGCCCGCACACCACCTGACTGCGACCAGGCAGCACTGGTTCTTACATGCATCCTTTGTCTTTGGAAGAAGGCGAGGGTTGGGTTTGTAATGCTAATCGAAGATGAGGACAAATGTGAGTCTGCTTTGCCAAAAGTAACGTAAACGTGACAGACGTGTGTCCGTTGCACGGTTGTCACCTGCGGGGCCATAGAGCTGCACCTCCAGGGGGGCCACTCCAGCCATGCTGCTGTCCACTGTGAAAGTCTGAGGGACCTGAGCCCGGACTCCACTCCCAAGACCTGGACCTGAACACTTCACCTTACTGGGGTCCACCCACTCACGCACTGGGACCCGGAATGGGCTTCCTTCAACACAGAGAAGAGAGTGAACCCGAGCAGGTTGTAAACCTTGCAGCTACTAGCTCCGAACCCCGTAGGTCTAGATTCTGGACTTGAGATGCTGGCCACCTGGGACAGGCAGTCCTCCAAAGGTGATGTTGACATCGTACTCCCCGGGAGTGAAGGGAATGTATTCTACACTACAGCTGCCGTCTTTGTTGTCCTTGCAGGACATCTTGGCCTCAGATGGACCCTCGATAGCGAGGCCCAGACCACCGGTGCCAGCACCTCTGAGCAGGCAGACCAGAGGGGAGATCAGCACACAATCTAAGGACAGTCCAAGTCATAATGACCGAAAGTGGGCCGGACGGCGAGTTTACCTGGTTTCCACGGTGAAGCGGTTGGACTTGTGGACAAGTCCCTCCTCCAGGCCTTGACCAAACGCTCGCACTCGACTCGGGTCACAGCCCTCTGTCACAGAGACTCTGAATGGACTCTTGGGTACCAGAACCTCATCGTACAATACTTCGATGAGATGCAAGCCTACAGCAAACAGTAAACAGACATGTCACAAATACTCTTCCATGAGACCCGGTCGGTAAACCGTGAGGAAGCGCAGCAGTTCCTTTCCTCTGTTACTTCCTGTTCAATCATGGGGGAAGAAAATGGTCAAAAAATTGTGACTTGAGAACAGTTGGTGTTCCCTGTCCTGTGGGATCTTATAGCTTTCAGCAGCCATGATGCAGCAGCTGCACCTCCCAGGTGGGACACATAATAAAAACACAAGCTTCCACTGAGAAAATGTTCTTACACTTAAACTCAAACAACAAAACACCTCCTGATGTGTCAGACACACACCGTCAAAGTTATTGAGGTCAATAAACAACATGCCAGTCAGGAGGTTAGCACCCAGAGGAAGTGAACATACTTGGAGACACATTGGGTTTGTGTTTCCACTGAATTCAAGGACGAGTTATTTTCCCAATAATCTATGCAAAACAAAAAATAGTTACAAAAGTGTTCCTTGTCGCGACCACTTCACCAGCTCTGCTGACGGAGCAAGACCAAAAGCGTCAAACAACCTCTGAATTAGATTTTCAAACTTCCGCCCTAAAACTCCAACGACAGAAAACCAGTCACTCATTCTGGGCAATTTTTTTCCAATGAACCTGCTGCATGTTTTTGGACTGTGGGAGGAAACCCACACAGACACAGGGAGAATATGCAAACTCCACACAGAAAGCTCCCCTGTCGGAGTCGAACCAGGGTCCTTCGTGCTGTGAGGCTGAAGCACTAACCACTACGCCACCGTGCCACCTTATAAATACCTAAAATTAGGAAAATAGTTATTTTCTTTTGTTGTAAAAACTGCATGTGAGGCAAACTATCATGAGACAAGGAAGGCAAGACCACAAAAAATATCCAGCTGTCACACTGATGCCTTCAGGAGATCATCTGCTGCCTCACCATCTTCGTAGGGCGTGTACTCCACCCGATAGGTGCCATCGTCCTTGTCGGTAATGAAAGCGTCGGTGTTTGCCCCCAAGGGGTTGGAGATGGAAGCTTTGATGTGGCTGCCACCACTTGATGAGATAGAGCGTGTATCCACAATGAAGTGCGTGGTAACTTCTCTGAGGACACCTGCAGAGAAGAAGAAGACTTCTGCCGAGCTACAAAGACTCAGGGTTCTGGCTTTGACCTCCTCATCTCTGGGTCTGCAATCCTGCACGCTACAACTGTATCCTCTAGTATCAGGTCCTTACCTCGTGGCTCGATTCCAGGTCCATAGACTTTGACCCCAGTGGTGTCCACAGCAGGTTCCACCTGCAGATGAGCAGGAAACTTTGGCACACCATGTCCTCCATACTTGATGGTGATGGTGTAGGTCCCGTGGAATGGTGGGATGTAGGTGATGGCGTATGTCCCGTCACCGTTGTTCTGGACATGAACTTCAGCCTTAGATCCAGTGTCGGAGATGATTTCAATGGTAAGCTCTGCCTCCCCAGCCTTCGAGCAGTCCACTGTGAAGGATGCCACCTCATTGACCTTACCGCGCTCCAGACCAGGGCCACTGGCCGTGACCTTGCTGGGGTCAAATGCTGGCAAGATGGCAGCCTTGAAGGGTGAGCCGGTAACGTGCTGGTCTGCAAACAGGATGTTGATGGCATACTCGCCAGGCTCGGTGGGCAGGTAGGACACAGAGCATGACCCATCGCCATTGTCCTGGCACTCGATTTTGGCCTCACAAGGGCCCTCGACTGTCAAGCCCAACCCACCGGTTCCTGCACCCTTTGTGTCAATGGAAAAGGGGGCGGGTTTACCCACGACGCCACCCTGAAGCCCTGGACCGTACGCCTTCACCTACGGTTGCCAAAAGAGAGGAAGCCTATCCGATTACCAGTCATTCAAACAGCCACGCCTCTTCATCTGCCAATCACATGCAGATGTATCCCTACCTTGGACGGGTCAGGGGGCAAGACTCCTTCCACACTGAAGGGACTTCCAGGGATTGGGTGTCCATCATAGCTGACGTCCACCCTGTAGACACCCTCCTCCGGGGGGATGTACTTTACTGAATGCACCTCATTTGCCGAGCTCGACTCCAGCTTGCAAGGGATTGGTCGATGTGATGGAGACGTGATCTTCAAGTCTAACTTGCCTTGACCTCCTGCGCCATGGGTGCAGACACTGAACTCCTGGTCCTTACCGACATCCACCTCTGAGCAGAGACACAGGGTAATGTCGTCAGACACACAAAGTGAACATCTGATATGACTTGTTCAAGGACCCGATACATTTGTAAAGAGAATCATGGCATCAGAACCTGTGAGACATTTCTGTTCTGAAAGATAAACACTTTTTTGTCCCATCTGAAACACAACAGCTTCATAGACATACACTGATTTGAGAACACACATGCACAAACCACAGATAAAACTGCAGGTGGGTCATCCAGACTCACTGTTATTCAAGCCCTGGACCTGGACCTTGTTGAGGTTGAGTGATGGTGCCACGGCGATGTTGAAGGGGCTCTTGGGGATGGGGTCTCCTCCATGACGCACTGTGATGGACATGTTGCCCTGCCAGATACCCAGAGGTCAGTTAGCAGGTCTGTCAGAGGACAGATGGAGAAGTTGGGAGTCAGTTGGCGGTCTCACCTGCTGGGCGGCGGTGTAGCGCACTGTGTAGGAATAGTCATGGTTGTCGATTATCTCAAAATCTCTGACGATTTCTCCCTTTTTTCCTCCAGTGAAGTGAACCTCGGGTTGGGCTTTCCCTGCTCCCTTGGTGAAGATGGTGAAGTGAGTTGGTTTCCCAACTTCGACACCTGAGGACAGGAGACAAACAGCAGATCAGGAAGTGCCTTTCTGCGTTCTTCAAACAAGAGAACTGTTCTCTTCATTCTTAATGTTTTTATGTTCATAGGTCAGATGATGGATATTACCTGAGATGTCCTTCATTCATCACCAGAAATAACTAACTGTTTTTATTAGCGTGGCCTGGCTTCACCACGCAGACGGTGACAATACGGTATACTGACGACAGTGGCAGCTTACCAGTCCGGTTGAGACCGGGTCCTTCTGCTTGTACTTTAGCAGCATCATGAGATGGATCCACTTTTATTCTGAAAGGACTGATGGGTATTTCCTGTTGGGGAATTTAAGAAGTTTAGTTTTGCCACTTTTCCTTGGACAAAGTGATTTGTTCTGGTGGTATCTTACCTGGTCTGCAAAAAGCACCATGATGGTGTACTGACCAGCGCCAGGAGGCATGTACTTCACTGTGAAGGTGTCGTTGTCATTCTTGATTATGTCAAAGTCGATGTCAGCCTCGGCAGGCCCAACCACACCTGGAGCACACTTGATGCCGATGCTAACGTCACCTGGAGGCAAAACCATGTGTCAGTTCCACTGAACTCCTCAGCGGCAAGAGGACCACAGCGCCAACATAGTGGCTCACCTTGTCCAGCCTCGCTGCAGTCCACAGTGAAGTAAGTCGGCTCGTTGGCCTTCAACCCACACTTCTCCACCCCAGGGCCGTAGACCTTCACGTTCTCCGGATGGCTGCCCTCGCCGATTGTTACCTGACACATTTAACACACAAAGTGCTTTCAGTTCAAACCTTTGGGGTCAGGGTTTGAAGGCTCCTCAGATGGAAAGTTATCCCTTTAAACTCGTTAGGTCCCGTGTTTGTTTCTCTTTCTGAGCTCCATAAACTAAACTCTCCAAAACTCTCGCCAAAATCAATGAAAAGGAACCTTCACACCTTTGGTTCCAGATTATTACTTCCCGGGACGCTGGTTGCCAACACGCTGCCAAACAAAAGAGTCCATGATATCATGGACCTTGATCTTATGGCTTGAAACTTGGCTTCCAGCTGCAGCCTGGCAGGCCTAGACTAATGCTGAGGTTGGGGTCCTTCTGCTCTCAGGAAGCTTCTCTAAGGACTTCCTTCTGTGTTTTGATTGGTTCATACGTTTAGAGAGTGGAAGATGTTTTATCACTGGAAAAACACGGGAGAATGATTCCCAGACTTTTACTCTGAAATCAAAATCAGCAATTATTGCTTCTCTGAAACTGAGACCGTAATTCCATCCGCATGACCGAGGAAGAGGAGTGTCAAATTTAGTCCCGACTGTAAGACTTCAGGGAGGATTCACACTTGTAATAAAGGTGTGGCCTGTCACCCTGAAGGGGTGATTGGGTAGTAAAGGTGTGGTCTGTTACCCTGAAGGGGCTGTTGGGAACGTTGGCGTCCCCCCAGGTGATGATGATGGTGTGCTTGATGGGCTTGACAGGAATGTAAACACAAAAGAAGCTGCCTTCTCCGTTCTCGCTGACCTGGATGTCGATGGGAAAACCTTCTGCGTCCTGGAATGAAAGGCTCAGCTGTCAATCAGCATCTGTGTGATGTCACACTTGCTGTCAACTGCTCCTCACCTGGGCGTAGAGCCTCAACCCTCCTCGGCCGGCGCCACTGGTCTCGATGGTGAACTCGGCGGGCTTGTTGACAATGCAGCCGACCGGCTCCAGCCCGGGACCAAAGCACCTGACCTGAAGATTGGAGAGGGGGTGTTATTCAAGAGTCGCAGGAGGGGATCATCTCACCCAGACACTTGACCCCTGACCTTCTCTGGGAAGCTGGCAGCGGCGGCGGGCCGGATGTGAGCCATGAAGGGGCTGTCCTTGATGTCCTCATCATCACAGATGACATGGACGGCGTAGTCGCCCGGCTCAGTCGGCCAGTATCTCACGTCACATGAGCCGTCGCCTTTATCGTCACACTCGATCTTGGCTTGGGACGGACCCTCGATGGAAAACCCTGCCGATGGCAGACATGGGCACCGAGTAAGACGCATTCGCCATAACTCACATACTGAAACAACAGGTGCTGTTGCCATGGTAACCTCCCACCATGACTTCCTGTCAGTACGTACCAAGTGTTCCCACCTCCGTCCCGATGGCCTCCACCACAAAGTCTGCGCTCTTCCCAACCATGCCGGTCTCCAGCCCTGGGCCCCAGGCCCGCACCTTCTGAGGCCCCGCCTCCTCGCCGATCAGGACCTCGAAGGGGCTGAACACACACGCGAGGCAACGAAGCACAGTTAGATGGCTCCAGATGACCACCAGAGGGCGCTGCCCTTGCCTCCGGCCATCAAACTCAGTCTTTCCATGCAGAGGTCACTTTTTGTGAGCTCTGCGATCCCTAACGAAAGCTGTGAAGAGCCGTCTTTGATTTCCCGCCAGCGTCTCACCTGCGTGGGATGCTGTGACCCCCCCAGGTGAGCGAGATGATGTATCGTCCTGCCGTGACGGGGTAGTAGTTACACTCGTACAGTCCGCTGTCCGTCTCCAGGACCTTTACCGGCTCCTCCAGGCCCTCTGGGATCCAAACACAACCCCGCTCACATCATATCATGTCAGCATCAGCACGCGGGTGTGTGTGTTCGTTAGTGTGTCACTCACTTGGACCCTTGACAACGACTTTCAGCTCGCCGCTGCCCCCTCCCTTCGTGTAGACCCTGAAGTCGGCCACCTCCTTGACCCGCAGGCCTTTGGGCTGCAGGCCGCGGCCCGAAGCCCGGCAGGAGTTGGGGTTGCAGGCTGTGGACCAATCAGACACTGTTACTCCCCGCAGTGACAACATCAGCCTGGGTCCAGGATGGAGGTCCTGACAGTAACGCTGTTAGTGGCTGTCCAGCCAAGCCGGTTCCGAGGCCAGAGGAGAAAAGCAGCTGCAGCAAGGAGCGAGGTGGAGAACATTCTGAGCGTTCAGGAGAAGAGAAGCAGCAGCAGATGAAGATGGAGAGGACAAGGATGGAGGCTGACATACACAGCTCATCATATCACCCTAAGACCAGCTTGTTATTCAACCCTCTCACACACCAAGGACGCTCTCCTTCCACAACACCGAGAACCTACCAGCAGTCCACTGACCAGGGACAGACCAGGGTCCACACACCTCCACGACTACCCTCACCAAGAAATAAAACACTGACTGTCCAGAGTTCAGAGGGTTAAAATGATACACACACACACACACACACACACACACACACACACACACACACACACACACACACACACACACACACACACACTCTAATTTGGCCTCATCTTCTGATATGAGGTCTCAGGCTCTGACCCCCAGTTGAACCT
>CAAKHD010003699.1:23662-51163 GCA_901007705.1 Fistularia tabacaria
GAGGGGGGGGGGGGGTGGGGGGGGTGGGGGGGGGGGGGGGGGGGGGGGGGTTCCCTTCGACATTTCACCCCCAGGTAATGTTCGGTGGAAATCGAGCCGGACGGGGTTCATATTCGCCGGACTGCCCGTGGACCCGACCGAGCTGTTTTTGTGTTTCTTTTTGTTTTTTGTTTTTTTTTTTTAATGTGGACTACAAAGTAGAAGAAAAAAAAAAAAGAAAGAAAGAGAGGGGAGGGAGTGGGGGTCCTGGAAGAAACATAAAAAAAAAAAAATGATGCTTCGCATCTTCGCTTCTAACGGTGATGTAAAACATAATAAAATGATCTAAAGGGGCGCGAAATAACACGGGGCTGCATACGGTGTTCGTCGCCTCTGTTCCACGGCGACAAAACGATGGGTTATTAACCAAGCGGCGGTGTCCTCAACTTTTGTCAAAGCGAAAATAATTTACCCGTGTTCCAGGACCTTATCAAAGACGGAGCAATCTCCAGCCGACCCCCCCCCCCCCAGGCCTCGGCGTCAGAAGTGAGTGATCTGCCGCACAAATAGTGTCATTCTTGCAGGCCGCCTATTACAACACAAATATTTAACACGACTCAAACAAAAGTGATGAGTTTGTTGCCCGTGGCCAATTGAAATGACAGTTTGGAGAGGCCCTGTAGCCTGGGTTCAAACCCTTCCGATGCCATACTTTTGATGCACCTTTAAATGTATTTCCTGCTTCCTTATTATTATTATTATTATTGTGTGAGTTTACGGGGTGAAGGAAGTGCTATTTTAAGGGGGGGGGGGTTATAACTTCACGAATGCATTCCCAGGCAATGCAAACAATCCATGGTAAAAAAAAAATATATATATTTCTGAAATAAAACATTATTCACAACTATATTAAAAACACGTAAAAATTATAGCCCGATCGGATAATCCTATGGAGTGAAACTGTCTTACATTTTGCATATTAGTCACAGACTTTTATCCACAAAGATGTCAACCCAATACACTTGCCAGCTCCACATTCAGGGAAAATGGCACAGCATGACATTTTGATTGAAATTGGACAGAGAGCAAAGGCAAGAGCCGTTTTCAAGTCTTTTAATTCACATGACTTCCCTAATGTCATTGTGACAGAATCTTAAAGAGTGGGTTAGACAGTGATCCAGTCCCATGGCACTTCAAAGGATATATTGTCCCTTTGATGTAGGAAATCAACTTTAAAGGAGAATATAATTACGTAAGTCAGAGGATTCAAATTCACAAAACTCTCATGATGGTACAGGACAAGAGAACTAATGAAATCCAAGTTTTCCAAGGTCCCCTGGTGGCGACTATTTCATGTTGAGTTATATATTAAGAAATAAGCATGCTGGTCTGGTATTGCGTCCTGTTGGTCCCTGTCTTTGCATTGACTCGATGGAAAGCGGTTTGTATTGACGTGTAATTAACTAGGCGTCGATTGATATAGGTGATTATGCCGATCTTTAGCATTTCCATGACAATAGATTAAGAGTTCCTTATCTTACTATTTCAGGTTGCAGAGCTACATATGTATCAATACATTGTACAATTTGACAACTCTTGTGGCGGATAATAGCTGTGAGGCTATCAAGTAATTTGGATGCATTCCAGGGGCATACATATATACACGTGTGTGTGTACACATATATATACACATACACACATACATACATACATACATACATACATACATACATACATACATACATACATACATACACATATGCATATATATATGGATATATATATATATATATATATATATATATATATATATATATATATATATATATGTATATATATACCAAGTCTTTCCTGTTTCTTGGGAGAGCACAGAACACAGGAGTTCAGTTGATTATACTGACATCCTGCCAACCGCTCCCGGCATGCCTTGAGCTTGTGTGGTGATTGAGCCGGGCTCAAAAATGTAATTTTGCTCAAAAGTTCCTCAGTATGCTTTGTCATAAAGCCGTACGAACAACCTCTCTCTGTCTGCGCGCTTCTGTTTACACTGGAGGGCTCTGTAAAGCAAATGTTGCCGCCGCAAATCCAAACAATCCAGCACCCAAAATGCAAAAAAAGGCTTCTAACACTTGCCAATGCAAAGTGCTCACTGTCTGCGAGATAGAAGAAGAAATGACAAAATGGGTCAGTTGCATTAGCAATATGATGTTGAAGTGCCACTCTGCTGATCAGACCCAAATGAAAGCAATGGAATATGTCGCCATACTGATATCCAAGCACGAACTCCTTTAAACTCCGTTTGAAAGGACAATTGAGATAAAGGGGGGTTATAAAATGTACAGGACTATCTTAAAAGTGGGATATTTCCAATTCAGGATAAGATGTTATCTACATTGAAATTAAATTAGGCCGCACATATCACAGCAAAGGCCCTCGGACTGTTTTATTTCTGCTGACGGACAGGAAGCCTCAATCTGCTTTGAATGGCACATAAAGTTCAGACTTTTTTGGAAATCTTTATTTTTTTCATCAATTACTTCCAATTGGAAAAGTTCTGATCGGGAGGGTAGATATTAGTGGTCGTCTTGTCAAGAGATGATGAAGCCCCGAATCCACACCTGTTGACCCTTGAATGCCCATTTTCTGTTGAGCGGTGACAAAAGAGAGAGGGTGCTGTAAAGTAGCCACAAGAAAACCCCCTCTTTTTTGATGTTGACCCTGCTTCAACCCCTTTGTTGGGACCCTAACCATTTCACAGACAGATTCAAACACTTTTAAAGGCACAATACAAGGACAAGAGTGCAGCCGCTGACTTGCTATGAATCCCCAATAAAATGGGGTGACGTGGAGGCTAATTGAGAGCTTGTGAACGGCGAAGAAATCAAGAACATCTGGTGAATCACTGCCTGCTGGAAATGGAGCTCTTTTTAAATTAGAGGCCGTGTGTGTGAGACAGAAAGTGCACATTTCACTGTTTTCAACACAGGTGACGCAGACAAAAAAAGAAGAATTTAAATTGAGGCAAAGTTTAGGGAATTGTTCGTAAAAATAAACTTTTGGAATCCTGTGCTTTCCCTTTTCCTTAGTTATTGTACTGCAGATGTCTTTGATGGTGTATCATTAGTTGCATCAGTCAAACAGTAGGCCCTGTGTTCTTCTTTTTTGTCGCTTTTTCATAAGAACTTTTGGATTTGCATCATATCACGGCCCACAGTATATGTTCCCACAAAGCGAACAATAAATTCTGTAAAGCCTGTTTTATCGCCCGGTCCTCCGCTCAAATCCTACACTTGAGCTAAAATAGCGCAGGGAAAAAAAAAAAAAAAAGTGGAGAGGGTGGATAATTGCAAATAACCCAATATTTGGGAGTTCAAAGGCTGTGGTGGGTTTGAGTGATAATTTTGTCTGAAGCATCACCATAAACACTAATAAAATTAAGTGCATCGGAGGAAGGGGGGGGGGCGTGGCCAGGGGTCCCTTTGAACAGACCCTGTGATCAGTTCCCCCTCTCAATTAGCGTATTGTCCACTTCTCCTTTCAGCAGGGAGGGAGGGGGCAGCCTTTCCCCCCCCCCACCCCCACCCCCACCCCCAAGCTTCCCTTTGAAGTGATTATCCCTTTATCTCAAGCCTGAGCGAGGAATATCTTGGGGGACAATGGCAAATTAAAGACCATATGGAGAGAAGCGTGAATGTCTGTTTGTAGGCTCAGAGAGAAACAGAGGGAGGAGAGAAAAAAAAAAGAGCAATAGAGAAATAAATAGACTGGGAGAGAGAGGGAGAGAGAGGGGCACATAGCATCGTCGTGTTTGCATGAGTCGAGGGGTGAGTGGTTGATGTCAACACTCATCCACGCACAAAAAAAAGTAATTTAAGGCCCGTGCCTGAGTTGACACTTGTAGAGGAGTGACTACAGAAGGGCCGGGGGAAAGAAGGTGTTTTTTTTTTGAGGGGCGGGGGTGGGGGGTCATGTATCTGTCGTGACAGATGGAGAAAGACGAAGAGGGACGAACGGAGCGATGGAGGGACAAGTGTTAAGAGGAGAGAGGAGTGCAGTTGTCAGCAGAATCAGATGGCGGTCAGGCAGACAGGCTTGAAGAAGATACAATTAAAGTGTGGAGTTAAGACGGGCTTTGAAGTTGGACATGGTGCATAACACCCTTAAAATTTGAGAAGCTAGCCATTCATCTGCTTGTTATGGCTTGTTAAGACCATTCCTTTAAGAAAAAAAAAAGAAAAAAAAAGAAACCCGATTTGAGAAAATGAACTCAAATATCATCTTTTGGGGGAACAAAAAAAAAACAACCCAAAACGTAAATACATCAAAAGTGGTAGTATTCAGGTAGGGTGTTCAACAAAGTCAAAGGAGAAAGAAAAACACATCTCTCGAAGGATAAGTGAGGGATTTAGTCGAAGCGGGGCTGCGCGTGAGCAACGCGGGTGAATAATTACTTTCTCTTCCCACTCTGTCTTCTTTCCTACAATCCGGTTTTTCGGGACCTTAAAAGTTTAATAATGTATAGAAACAATGTATGTGATGCTCTGCCTAATCCGTTTTTGGCTTGGCCAATCTTTTCTGGACCCCCGAACCCTAGCTGATGTGAGCGAATGTCTGCCAGCATGCACAGACAGACAGGTGCCTCTATGCCTCTTTGTCTCTCTCAGATAATGACTATATACCAAACTTCTGAACCCAATAGACAAGAAACGTATCATGATATACCTCAGTGCCATGTCCTCTTTGTTAGTGACCAGAGCAATTTGTACTAACTCTTTGCCGCTTTATTTTCATGAACAAAACAAACGAGTCTGTGTTCCCTTCAAGATAAATGATGCAGAAAACCAAAGAACAAAACTTGCAATTTCTGACCGAAACAGCCTGGCAGCAAATCCAGTCGACTGAACAGAATGAATTATGACTTGTCCCTGTGGTGGAACGGTCCAGTGATCAGCCGTTGTTCTAAAACAAAGTGGTGATGATCAACACTGATACCGAATACCCAGTGCACAAAAATGTATTGTTTAAAATGTAACGTTTACAGTGAGCGGCAGGGCTGAACGCCGCCTTACCCAGGCACGTCAGCCTAGATGAGTTAAGCCTAGGCTGTTGTCGGTGTTTCTTCAACACATTTTTCGTTTTAAACGATACAAATTTTCTGGTGTATCATACACAAAGTAATGCAAAAAAAAACCTGATTGCATTTGGAGCTCAACTTTCCTTTGAGTTGGCAGCAAACAAAGAATAGTGAATGCCAGTTAGTTGAACGCATTTTCTTTAACTCAGAAGTGACACTTTTTCATTTGACTTTTTTAAAGAAACGGAAGTCGCTGATCCCTGCTTTCTTGATAGGAAATAGAATGTAAAGGGGGGTTGGAGGAGTATTATATAGGAGAAAGACAATGCGACTAAGTTGACAAAAAGTGATACCTAATTTTCAGACAAGGCAGTTTTTCAAACATACAGTCCATAGAAAAGAAACACACTTTTCACTATTGATTTAACAAAATCTTTCCGATATCCAGAGCTGTTTCTTTTGAAGGGACGTTCAAATGTTTTCACTGCTGAAAAAAAACACCAAATCGATGTAGAACAGGAGAGCGGAGTTGCCTGCTCACCCAAGGAGCAGAAGCGCATGAAAAAAAACAATTTAGACTTATTACAACTGAGACAAACCCAAAGATCTAACAAACTCCACCTGTGGTGGCTTGAACCCACTGTGATGCGACCCTCATGGTCATTGGTTGGCCAGTGTTGGATTGTTGGCAAGCCCTGTGGGTCTTGTCTAGCCGTGTGTTCACCAGCCTTCACCAGTCACAGCTTTGGTAGAATGAATGTGCCAAACATGTGGCCGTGGCTGAGAGAATTCACCTGTGATCAGCGTGTCGACAAAGCAAAAGTTTTTTCAAGAGGACGTGCAAACGTTTGTCTCATTTGAATGCTTTCCGATCAGACATTCAGAAGACCCATGTATGCAGCCCCTCAGTGAGAAGCACCTTTGATTTAAAGCAGTGATATCACAAAACTGAATGATAGTAATGGAATAAAAAAATAGGTTGGCAAATGCAACTTTGTATTTACTGCCATACCAATACAGGTAGTTCCAGTTTCATAATTTTATCGATTTTTACCTCATACTACTGCCACCTGCTGGTAAAAAGAGATTTTGGGGCGGCGTAGCACAGGAGGTTGAGCGATCGTCCGTGGAACCAGACTTTCCTGGTTCGATTCCTCGCTCCTCCTAGTGTGTCGAAGTGTTGTTGAGCAAAACGCTGAACCCCTAACTGCTTCCCGGGCACTGGTGGACAGCAGCCAACTGCTCATGGTTCATCCATGATGGGTTAAATGCAGAGAACGAATTTCCCCACGAGGGATCAATAAAGATTATATTATTATTATGTTCTTTTCACACAGGTGCAGAATACATGGAGACTGACGTCCTTGAAGCGTGAGGGAACAATCAGGCCAGCTTTAGGTCTTGGTTAAATTGAGCCCTCTGGATGTGTGTGATTTACAAATGGGTCATCTAATCATAAAACAGCAGCCGCAAATCAGCAGCTGCTTTCAGTCCCTGTTCCACGCCGGGCTCCTTCGTTTCCTCATGCAGGGAAAGTCAAAGTCAAAGTTAACTTTTTTGTCAATACTGCCATATGTTCACACGTACAGAGCGTTGAAATAGTAGCAGTACTCTAAGACCCACAAGTGCAAAAGTGCAAAATGATTGTAAATAATTTCTCACAGAAAACAGTAAACAATGACGAGCTATGCAGAGGTAGGTATGGTTAGAGCGCATTTTCTTTGTCGTTTTTGTTGTTTTTTTTTGCTATTTTAAAGTGACTGAAGAACTAAAGTGATAGCAGTATGAAGTGCAGTTGTGTCAACACTTTTTACAGTGCATCCATGGAGCATCCAGGTAGAGTTGTTTCAAAATTTCACCTTTCTGGATCTCTCAAACTTTAATGTACTGGTTGATCCATTATTGCAAACAGCACCATTATCGATAATTGAACCTTACAATGTGTGCACTACACAACTACAGCAGTAGGCGAGTGAACGTCTCGCAAGCTCCGGAAGATTTTTGCTCACCTACAGAACCCCGCTAATACGTCACATGACAAATATCTTAGAGGAAGGAATAAGAAACGGTAAAGCTCGTAGAAAAATGTCAGGAGGAGGAGAGGGTTTGAGAGAGTCATTCCCGGTGTAACACTGAGACACGTTTGTCTCCTGTAATCCCAACCTTGTCAGAACATTCAATGTCTTCGTGTTTTATATGTGGAGCACTGCCGGAATCTAATGGATTACCATTATATGGAAGTAAAACTTAAAAACTAAATGATAGTGCAATCTGACAAGATAGGGTCACATAGCGGTTATCTTCATTTCTCTAAGGTTTGCAGGTGTGTCTGCTTAGTGTTGGTTCCACACAGGTGATATAATCAACCACTTTGGGCAGTAAATATTTCAGGGCACATCTAGCGTGCTGTGGATATTTCTCCCACAGTGTCAGAAATGTCACAGTGGTGACAGCATTATGGCGGACGCGCCATTCAGGAAAGACTTTTTTTTTAACCAGCGGCGTATTATAACTGATTCAACAGACGTAGGATCTGGAGCAATTGTTCTAGAACAGGGTCTGTTTTTTCCATCAGCATGCACTTCCTGTACAAGCTCCCCGTTTCCACTCAGCGTGGTGCAGAGAGAAGCTGAAAGAGCGGCGCTCTCTCTTGCTGATCAGGTAAAAAAATAAGATAAAATAAAAGTACGCCATTGTGCCTCCTAAACAGACACTATATGGGACTTTTTCTCAACTCACACAACCTTCAGATAAGTTTCTATCGTGTACATGGTATAGTCCACTTACTTAGTTTGATTAAGTTAGGATTTTGACGTTACTTTATCCCCAATACACTTAACAAGCCATTGCAGCCCAGCTGCTGTTTTACAATATTACATTGTTTCAGATACATAATATTGAGTTGTCCTCAGTTAGGGAAGTAAGTTGAACGTATTTCGATATAATCCCCCAATTTATATCCGTAGATTGAATTTTCCTTTCTTTTTTCAATAAATTAGAATGAAATATAACATTACGGAATTATTCCAGCCCAGGTTGCCTACTCATAATTTCTACTAGCCCATTTCAATATTGCAGGCTAGACCTGGCCCTCAGTGACCTGTTGGTGTTATATCTGCAACAGTAATTCGGTTGGGGCGGCACGGTGGCACAGTGGTTAGCACGAAGGACCCTGGTTTGATTCCAACAAGGGGACCTTTCTGTGTGGAGTTTGCATGTTCTCCCCACGTCTGTGGGTTTCCTCCGGGTTTTCGAGTTTCCTCCCACAGTCCAAAAACATGCAGCGGGATTGGGAAAATTGGCAAAATTGCCCCGAATGAGTGAGTGAATGCTGTCTGTCTGTACATGTCGCACTGTGATTGACTGGCGACCAGTCTCTGTACCCCGTCTCTCGCCAGATGACCGCTGGGATAGGCTCCAGCATCTCCCGCAACCCTAAGTGCAGGATAAGCCTCAGACGATGGTTGGTACTTTCTCATAAAGACACTGATGTACACTTGCCTAAGTGTACACCATGTTCACTTAGGCAAGGCATCTCTCTGTCCAATATGACCACCTCTATCAATGACTCGACAGTCGAACAAATGCCTCGGATACAGAATTGCACAATGACATTGTCAGGCTGATTTATGTAGTGACAATATTTTATGATCAACTCTTGAAGTAAGATATAAATGTAGCAAGTCAAAAGAAAACAAAACAAAACAAAACATCATACATTCATGCATCCCAGTCGTAGCATGTGACAGCAGTGACAATCGTATACCGGGATTGCTCTCAGGATTTAACCAACAGTAAATGGGTGTATAACTGAGAGTGAGGTGCCGAGAGTTTCCTGGGCGTGGATGTGAATTTACAAAGGCTAGATGTACTTGAGAACAATCCTCTAACTCAACTTTTACACCTTGGCACCTGATATCTTTCCCTCTCAGTTTCAGCCTAGTATCCCCATTAAGCCATTCTTTTTCCCTCACCAAAACTGAGCTTTTCTGTCAGGGGTAATCCCTTCTGTCCTACTCCTACTATCTCTCCACTTTAAGATCATACTACTGACTGAATATTGTTAGTCATTAAATATGGATGTACAGTATTTCACAAGATTCTCGGCTGCAAGAGAAGAATACTTTAATATTTATCCCGTGTGAAGTCAACAACTGGTCTAAATCTGTAGGTTTGCCAGGGCAATACCAAGGCTAACCTCTTAAACAGGTCTCCCAGTTACTCTGGACAGATGATACATCATTTCTTTTCTCACAAAAGCTGCATTTAGCAAAATTTCAAGTATTTAGCGTTGGAAAGCTGAGGGGCATGGAAACACAGGTCTGCTTACCACATACGTAGATGTTATTTGTTAATGAATCGAGAGGAATCAAATGTGTTTGTGATAAAATAAGTAAGAATTCTGCCTGTCATCAAGAAGTTCCGGAGACAAGATAAGTATCTGCCAATCATGTTGCAAGTGATGGAGGTGGATTTTTGTTTTTATTCATTCTATTTGTAAATGTTAAGCATGCATCTGCTCACTTCACCAGCTCACTGATAAGAGATGGTCCTTCAACTGATTTCAACATCCACTTGTACATTTACCTGCTGACAGATTATGAATACACTTAGTGGAGACAGGGAGAATGGGCCAAGAAAGAACCAAAACCATTTTTGTGGCAGGTCATTATTTCCCATCTAGTTTAAACAGTGAAACAAAAAATAGGCTTGTTGATTTTTGTGCAGTCTTGCAGTCTGTAACTGCAATGGTAACTTCCCTCTAGAATAAAATATGTTCCCTTTATGTAAACATGCTTAATCGGACTGGTATACATCAACATTTTCCCTGATGATTTCACTGAGAGCATTGTATGCTCTAAAAAGTGTGGAAGTAGAATGCGTAAAGTGTGAAATTTTCATTTAGTCTCTCTACAGCCCAATCTGACAGAGAATATGTGGAATATCCACAACCCCTTAACACCGCATTTCACGGTGGTAGCTTCACATATGTTGGAATTATTTGACAGTAAAACACACACACACACACACACACACACACACACACACACACACACACACACACACACAGAGACACACACACACACACACAAAATCACTCAACAACTTCTTGAAATGAAATTCACAACTGGAAAATAGCATTTTATGAAGTGGTCAAGATGTTTTAGGTTTAGAAACATAAAAAAAAAGGAGGCTTTTAAAACGTATTTTACTTTAGAATAATAAAAGGCGTGTTGTGAAAAAAGTTAAAATCAACTCAAACACTTCGCTCCTCGAGCAAAGTCTGGTGTTTGTGGGCTCCGACCGCCCATTTTAACCAGTTATATGGACATGCAGGAATTTATGTGCCCACCACCCAAACAGTATCCTGATCAATTATTGCGATTGTTTCCATGGTTCCACTATACCATTGAAACACATTCCATTCAATCAACGTATTTACTGGTGTTAAGAGGTTCTGCGCATTCATTTTTTTTTTTCTTTTTTTCCCCGAGGAATGAAAATACACAAAGCAAAAATAATGTCTCAGTCCTCCTGTCTTGAAGAGTTGCCAAAGGCCCGTCTGACGTCATTCCCTAAGAGGCAATTTGGGATTTACACCTCCTTACCTTCACAAACCCTGAACGGTTCATAATTTGAACAATCTGTCCTGTTCAGTGAGTGGACATTATTTCATATGTGAGCAATTTCAAAGTGAATCAAGTGCATTTTTTTCATAGTGTGACTATTGCAGTGGTAATTAAACATCATTGTTTTTACATTTGTAGCACATCGCTTGGACGTTAGTATTCATGTGGTAGGTTTCGGTCCTAAGCGCTCCCATTTGGGTTCATACATAGATCAATAAGACTTGGATGGGTTGCATTTTCGATAGAATCAGAGTGATAATACAACAAATGGCCTTTCTTTACGTTACCGTTGCAACTACAGGCAAAGGTAGAACTCTTGAATATACTTTTTAGCTCTTGAATATGCTTTTTAGAAATGCTAAAATCACCAATTGTAAAAACAGGACTTCTTTTAAACACATTAATGCGTGTTTTTAAACTCCTAACTGCAGTGATAAGAAGAATTCCTGGATACGGTGGATGGGAGGTATCATCTCGGTCCTCATCTAATATCAGCCATATGTTGTTCCTTTATTCCTGCTGGTGTTTGAAAACCCACAAATAAAGTTGTATTAAAAAAAAATAATGTTTTGACCCTTGTGGGGTTTTTCCCAGTGTCATGCAGTGACTCAGCGGGTGTGCAGAGGGAGGGCGAGTTTCAAAACACACCAAATAGCAGATAGGCAAAGAGGAACATCAACAAAGCGCTGCTGCTTTCGCACCTCTCAAACGATAGGGAAAACAGTCCCGCCGAGGTAAAGACGGAGAGGTGAGAGAAGAGAGAATAAAGAATTAAAGATTGTGAAAGATAACATTCATGCATTACTTGTTGTCTTTACTCTCGACCAACTGCGAATGTAAGATCATGAATTACTTGGTAAACAGACAACACCTTGGAAATTTGAGAATTGATAAGAACATAAAGAGAGGAGGATCGAGGAGACACACACATCACTGCAAAAATGGGTGATGCAAAAAAAAAAGATGGAATCACATCAATAAAGAATGTGATTACTGATGGCTTTTCAGCATTGAATTCAAATGGATCATTTGTCAAAATTGAATATAATGGTGGGAAACACCTGGATTTAAGATTTGATGCATGTCCTTTTAGCTCACATGGATTCTTTTATATCTTCATAGACCACAGTTACTCCTCACACAGCCTGCTATGCTGTGTCTACTGCAGACCAGAATGGACATACTGTATCAGCACATTGGCCTTTAAGTTTTCCACTGCTGCTTTAATTTCTTCCGGAAAACAGGCCAGCAGGGAGTGTTTCGGTCTTTCAACTGTTACTCCGCTCTTATCATACACTTGCGTTTGCTGTAAATGCTTTTACGCAGAAACTAAGGTTTTCGCCAGATGAAGCTGGCCAGCTGACAGCAGACGTCCAAGTATAATCAAAGACAGCATATGGAAGATCGGGAATGAAGGAACGAAATCTTCTAGGAGTCATGCCCCTCGTTCCGTGCAGAATGTTTTTATACATTGCTTTGGGACCAGGGCACATTTAAATCGGTATTAGATAGAATGCATCGAGAATAAACCACAGCAATATCTAAACTTTTGACCTCTATGAGTCCAGCAGCTCCAATATACTGTAGTCATAGCTCAATGGTCATCTGCCAGCCAACCTCTTCTTTTCCTTTTGGCTGCTCCCTTCAGGGGTCTCTACAACAAATTATCCGCCTGCATCTAACCCTCTCCTCTGCATCCTCTTCACTCCCACCAAGTGTCTTCATGTCCTTTTTAAGGACATCCGTAAATCTCCCCTTATCGTGTGACACGGCACCAATACCCGTTAACATGTAAAGCTTTTAATGTGCAAGAATAGACAAAGCTTGATAAATAACTTCCGTACATAAGCTCACACTGACATTGATTGAATATGGGTTGCTACATCGGTAAACAAAAATGCAATATCAATATCAATATACAACAACAGCAAGTGTTTCATGGAAAACTGGATATTGCGTAGGTGTCAACTTGCTGTAATCAAGTATCAGGATTTTATAATGCATCAGGGTATTGTAATGTCCAAACCTTATAATCTAAATACTTTTGACATTTTCAGTGTTTATATTTTGTTGCTTCAGAGTCACTCTTATATTTCTTTACGCAATCAATTTTAATCCTTCTGTATTGGTTAAGTTAGAGCCAAATAAAAAGAGAAAGAGGAACAGCAGAAAACTTTCATTTTTTGTGTTTAGGACAATTGGAACCATTACAGAATCCCGCAATTCATCTTTTCCTATCTGCTTCTCCCTTCAAGGGTTGCCATGGTGAATCACCTGCCTCCATCTAACCCTGTACTCTGCATACTTTTCTCTCACACCAACTAACTTCACTTCATCCATAATTTTCCTCTCAGGTCTTTCTCTAGGCCTCCTGCCTGCTAGATCCAACCTCAACATCCTTATAGTCATATATTCACTATCCCTCCTCTGTACCTGTCCTCCTTCCTGAAAATGCTATGTGTAATCCTTGAATGGACAAAAATTCAACAATTTGGAAGTAGGGAACAGTGGGAAGGAGAAATAACAGACCGTTAGACTGAAAAAGGTCGGGAGAGTTCACTGGGCCTCTTGGTAATGAATAGCAGCACCTTGGAGGGGAGCGGAGGCAAAATCTGCCAATCACCCCCGCTCCTCCAGCGACGCTGAAACGTGTCAATAAAGCAGTGTGAAAAGAGCATGCTCCACCGTTTACCCTCCCACACCTGAACATGATGTGATGGACACAAGGAATGAAAAATCGAAAAAGAGAGGGAGTGAGAAAAAAAACAGGGGTATAAACCTCTTTTGCCCGTCCACCCACTCCTCCTCCCGCTCAGGATAAAATCCGGTGCCATAAAATGTAAGCGCGGGCAAACAGCTCCTCCCTAGTTTGTCGGGGAGTTTGTTTTAAAGTGGAAATGAGGCTGATGGCGCACTTGGCGATTAGCCCTGCGGCTAACATGAAAGGAAAGGAAAAGACAGCTGCTAATTTTCTCCTTTGACCTTTGGCTCCCGCTGGTATTTCATACAAACGCTGATTTATGGAGCAGTCTAACAGCTCACTGCTACTGGAGGGATTACCGTAAGAGAAAAAGCAAAAGGGGGATGTGCTGGGAAAAAGAAAAAAACCTGACCCCTAAGACTCCACAGTATCTGTATTCATTCATTTCATCTTTTTGTTTCTACCCGCGTCCTTTTTTACTTAATATGTCCTTCACCTCTGCCATTTCTGTCAATTCCTCTTTGTTCCTTTATCTGCAGGTCTTAGTGGAGTTCTAACTTTTTATCTTTTTCATCTGCAGTTGTCGTCGGTTTTTGTCTGAATTTTGGGGCGGCGTAGCGCAGGAGGTAGAGCGATCGTGTTTGGAACCGAACCTCTCTGGTTCGATTCCCCGCTCCTCCTAGTGTGTCGAAGCGTTGTTGAGCAAGACACTGAACCCCTAACTGCTCCTCTGGCGCTGGCAGACGGCAGCCAACTGCTCATGGTTCAGCCATGATGGATTAAATGCAGAGAATTTCCCCATGAGGGATTAATAAAGTATACATTATTATGATTCATTTTGCCCTTCACCTGGTCTTTCATGCTGTACCTGCTTTGTCACAATTTTCTATGGTCATTATGAAAAAGTGAAAAAAAAAAATTCCAACCTGATGTCCGGTGGTACAAAAATTGACAATGATGACATCCAAAGCATGAATATCTTTTCCCAGACATTTCATTTTGTCCCAAGGAGAGCTGATCAAAGTTGGTTTCATACACACGTGCCTTATAGGAGGTCCTTCAGAGGCC
The DNA here is from genome assembly GCA_901007705.1 of Fistularia tabacaria. Taxonomy (NCBI): domain Eukaryota; kingdom Metazoa; phylum Chordata; class Actinopteri; order Syngnathiformes; family Fistulariidae; genus Fistularia; species Fistularia tabacaria. The sequence continues at coordinate 38,115 of CAAKHD010003699.1, forward strand.
TCTTGGACAGCAGATACTCAGGAAGTGCATGGGGGAAGAAAACAGCGTGAAAAGCTAAAAGTCATTGTAGTTGTTGTGGTAGTTGTTTGCTAAAAAAATAAATAATAAATAAGATTATTGTTTTTATTCCTCAAAGTAAGGATGAATTGCTGTTGCTTAAATATTTTATTATTTCATATTTACGTAAGTGCATACATCGCAAAGATATTTTTGTTATGTTAATGAACAAGCTATTATTCTGTTGGCTGCAAAGGTTAATACATGCTACAACTTTGTAGAGAATGACTTTTTAAAGACTTTCTAAGGACTTGCTAAGGACTTTCAGAACAATGAATTACTATTGAGTTTTACTATAGTCACAAAATAATAGTCAATGACGCATTTAAAAAGATTGTTGTTAAAAGGAGATGCCACTGTTGACCATGAACCATGGTCCAGTCAAAAACACATTTTTCTTGGTGTCCTGACACCTGGAAAGATAAACTGACAGGCCAAATTTGATGCACCACTTTCCGTGCATTGCAGACAAATAACTCGGGGACCTGGTTAGATGGACCCCAACACAATTTGTGATCTCTGGTTACCAGCTGCTGTACAAGGTTCGTGTCAACTTAGGTGGAATGCAGGAGTGATCAAATTTCAAAGTGTTCCCAGTGTGTCAAAAGAACATTCACAACTGTAGGCTGTCCATTTTTGATTATGTTGTTCAATACAAGCAAAGCTGCCTGCTTTGTAAACATATCATTATTCTCCTGGGCTCTGATGGATTTCGATATAAAGAGTAAAAATAAAATAAAATTAGGAAGACTAAAGAAGTATTAATTCCATAGCAACTGCCTTACTGAAATAAAGGCATGCTTGTTGCATTCATGATAAAGTTAAATACAAAAAAAAGACTAGTTCCCCAGATTAAAAATCTCAAAAACACACTAAAAAACACCAAATCAGTCACTACAAGAGCTGCACATCACCTACAAGACACAACAACCTTGAAAAAGCAGGGTAAAGATATGTTTTTGCCAAAAATATGATAGTCTCGGGATGATTCTATAATAATACTATAATATGCCCATTTGTAAAGCTAAGTGATGCTTTGCACTATTACTGTTTTTTTTTTTATTACTGTTTTTTTTTTCCAACCTGTATATCGGTGAGGAAAAAAAATATTTTCTGTTATACTAAGGTGATTCCTGTTTGCCATTTTCGTTCTCAACCTCATTCATAGTTCAAGCAGATCATTAATAGAATGATTACGGCCGGAGAGGCATCCATTGAGGAAATGCCTGTATTTTGTGTGCCCTTCAGTGATCAACATGTGAATAAGTGCACGCGTCTGAGGGTGAGGGTGACTGTGTGTGTGTGCACGCGTGCACGACTTTCTGTGATTACAATGCCGTGTATGTGTGGAGCAATCACTCGAGTGAGGGTGACGACGAGGAGCTGTTTGTCTTTCTCATAAAAAGGAAAGGGATCAAAGGGGCTGGTCTACCAGCTGGACCTTCAATTACACTGGGACAGCATGACTTTAGAGCCCTGGGCAGCTGGAACTTGTGTGTCTGTGTGTGTGTGTCTGTGTGTGTGTGTCTGCATGTGTGTTTATCTTGTTTACGATAGTAACCGCATATTTTCCAGCCCAAAAATTCCATGGTTATCTGCTATATGAAAGCATCGGCCCTTTCTATCTTGCTGGATCATGTCACGGTTAAAAACAAAGAAAAAAAACGGGGGTGAATAGTTAGATTACCAGGGCAAAATTAAATATCTAACAGGGGGTTACTTCTCGGTTACATATCTTACCTCTTGTGACAGGATTACAATCAGTTACGAAAATAATATTACAAAAGCCATCACTGAATATACTTTTGTGACGCTCTCCACCATCTATTTCTTTTGTTCTCCCAGAGGGTCCTGACCCATCCTTGGGAACCCCTGCAATAGAGAGCAGCATATTTGCACATAGATGGGATGTTTGACCGTATCGCAAAAAACAAGGGAAAGCCTGCCTCCTTAGCATCCGCCAGATGTGAAACCCATTAAGCCAGTCGGTTTACATTGTAAAACACACATTCTAAATATGAACGCAGATCTAATTTATTATTTATATTAAGTTTGATGGGCAGCAAAGTGAAAGAGCGGTTAGCGCTTTTGCCTCAAAACTAGAACGCTCTGATTTGATTCCGACAGGGGGCCTTTCTGCGGGGAGTTTGCATGTTCCGCGGGTTTGTCCCGCAATCGAAAACATGCAGCAGTTTAATTAAAGACTCTAAATTACGCAGACGTGTGAATGAGAGAGTGAATGGTTGTTTGTCTCCATATATGGCCCTGTGATCGACTGGCGACCAGGCCAGGGTGAACACTGCCTCTTGCCCAATAACAGCTGGGATACACTCCAGCCCCGCTCCCACCCGTGACCCTGACAACAGGACAAGAGGTATGGATAATGTCTTTTTGTTTTTTTTATGCAAAAGTGGGCATTTGACTTTGACTGTTTAGTTGGGCTGGTGGTGATGTGGATTAAGTGAAACAAGCTAATGGACACAATTCTCTTGCATAATTGTCTCAGACACACATCAAAAATAATTTTTCCATTTTTTTTCGTACTTTTTGTCTTAAAATTAGTTTCTGTCTTTGCAGGTTAAATTGTATTTCACATGTGGCGAATGGTAATAAGGATACAGCGGAAAACGTGCAAAACAAAATGTACAGCAAGAAGAATCGTCTATTTCTTGATGTTATATATTATCTCGGCTCTGCCCAACGTCACTTGAAGCAATGACAAGCGAGGAACTCTTCAAGTGGTCCATCCTTATTACATATATTTCCACCAAAACAACAGCACTGATGCAGAAATTGCACTTCATATTGACGAGAATTACAATTTTTGTTTTTTCCATATCTTTCAGCTGGAGCCTAGCGACCAGTTCAGGTTATTGTTGCTCCGCAGTTCATATGTAGCCGGCGATGCATCTCAGAAAGCTGTGCAATAATCTCCGAAGCAGCACAGGCATGAGTGCTTCAAGGAACAAAAATAAATAAAAAATTGCTAGCAGCATGTTGTTAAATGAACAGGAATGTAGATGAGGTGAGAGTTCCTTCCTTTCACATTCTCGCCAAGACATTCCACAGACATAACTTATCATATTTCCTTTCAAAGCCCCCTCACAAGTTCCAGAGTTCCAAAATGTCACCCTACTTGCCTTGCTCTCTGATATAAATCATCACTGCTTCACAAAGGATGTAGGATGTTATCCAGGCATGGGCGTGTGTGTGTGTGTGTGCATGCGTTGGTGTGTGTGTGTGTGTGTGTGTGTGTGTGTGTGTGAGTGTATGCGTGTGTGCGCGCACGTGGGAATGTGCACAAGTCAAAGGAAGAAAAAGGCCTTTAAAGAGCTGATTATAAACATGCTTTTTGTAAGTACCATATTAACAAATTTGGTTTAGTAGTCCTGACAACCAATCTGCGAATCATGTGCTTGCAAAGTAAACACAATAAGGTACTCGTCAAGACTCAACAAATTAAAGTTTGTCTTGCCAGAATGGTGATGGGATCAATAGCAGAGGTACAAACTGTATATTACGTGTTCGGATGCTCACCACGTACAGCAAACAGCGACAGCACTGAGTAACGCGTACTCTGTAAGAAGGCTGAGACATTGACCTCAGCTCTCCTCTTGAAATTCCATAGCATTTCTATAGCAACCGATGGATCACTTTGGAATCTGTGTTATTAAATGTTCACAGACAGCTGCATATGCTTGAATACCTTAAAACGAAGCACAACAGCATGTTCGAGACGTAGAGGGAGAGGGTGTGGTGAAGGTGAGATTGTGAAATTGCACTGAGAGACGTGCAATGCTAGAAAGCACACTGGCAAAGCCAGAGCTGCAGTTACACTATTGAATAGGTCCGAGGCAAGCAGCGGGATAGCCTGCAGCATCAGCTCAACGGAGTGATAAATCAAGCGAGAATGTGGGGAAAATATCAGAAGAGCCGAGAGTAATCATCCCGTCACCAGTTCCTGCAAGATATAACATCTTGATACGTAACACACACTGCGAAAGTTTAATTTAAGTATCCTCTCTTTGTGCTTTGAATAGGAAGGTTCAGGCCCAAATTGAGCCTCACCGTACAGACGCTGGATTGGGAGCGAAGCTAAAACAGTAAAACCAGCAAATCTTTCAGTGGCGGGTTAAGAGATGCCTGTGGCACACTGGAGGTAATATAACCTGTCAGAGATGCAAGGAGTGGGTGCAACTTCTTGTGAGTCATGACATCACCAAGTCTGTTCCTAGCCTTTTCATGAGCTCAGCGGGTAAACAGGTTGAGAGAAGAAGTTTCGAAAGCACAGATCAAAGAAGGAGGTGTGTTACAAATGAGGTGAATTACAGTGTTCAAAGGAGATAACCAGTGTGGCGACTGCACACCCTCCAAAAACATTCTTATAAACACCTTCAAAGTTGGAATGGAGGTTTGCCTTAATGTCTAAACATAGGTTGTTGTCTTGTATGTCCAGTTTGAGTGCAGGATTGAAAGATCACAATGTTTCATGTCTGGAGCTCTGGAGCTTAGACCAAGACAAAGATCTCTAAGCCACTTCTGTAATTTGAAAAAATGCACGGTCACCAAAGTAAAACTTAGAAAATAGGGAAGCTGGTGGAGGGTTTTTTTTTTTTTGTCCCTGCAGCAGTGACAGCTAAATTCATGGAAGCAGCTTGGGAACAGTTTCAGAGACATTCTTCAGGAAGCCTCAAAAAAGGTTGCTTCTTTTTTTTTTAGTCCCTTTGGAATCCGAATGATATTTCAGTCAAAAGGCAAGAGCAAAAGCCTGTGGTTGTGTGGGTGAAATTCGGATACCATCCAATGTTCAAAGCCTTGAAATACATATGCCACTCAATGTTAAAGCATTCCTTTTCACAATTTACAATGCATAAACACGATGGTTTACAGAGGCCCGGGGTGATTATTTGCACAGAGGTCTAGTTTCAGCTATTTCAGGTTTTCCCGGGGCTGCCCCTCGACGGCGCTGTACAAAGTGAAAGTTTGAAAACACCAGCCTTGGTGGACATATAACACTGATTGTTTGGACGATGTTATCCAACATAGATTGTCCAGACGGGCCACACAGGAAATGTAACTCATGCCTGTAATTATGATGCTTTCAACCTTATTTCCCTCATAGGATGAATTAAGTGTTTTTTATGAATGGCCTGACTCTATCATGCAATCACATTCATCAAATTTCTCTTGTGACCGATATTATATAGTGCCCGGACAGTGTTTCAGGTTGGCGCGTTGAAACACAGCTTTGCTCAGGGTCATGTTTCATTGCATCGCCCATCGGCGCGCACAGAACATGAACTTACTGTTAGCGACTCTGATAACACAAGAGAGAATGCACCAATTTCTCATTTTTTCAAAAGTTGTGAAAAACCTAAGCAGAGCAGCATCTCCACAAGGGCTCATCTGATGTATCTTGAAAGACTGTGACTTCTCAGTTTGCATTTGATATGGTGTCTTTTCGGCAGCCACGCGAGAAAGCCAGTTATGGGAAAACTGCAAAAGGGAGAGACAGGACGAGCTCCTGGGCCTTCAGAAGTCTTGTCAGAAACCTTTCCTTTCTATGCTTTGTCCCAGTGATATTCATCTTGCCAGTTGAAAAGTGAAGTGAAGCAAAAACTTCGGGCTTGAAAGAACTTTTCAACTTCTAAGGGACACCTCGCAACAGGATTTTGAGTATTTGAAAAAAAAAAGGGAAAATAAATGAAACAGTGAGATTGGAGGGACTACCAGACGGAGATATGCAGGGAAGAATCAGGTACCGCATTTAGAAATGGTGCAAAGATGAATATGCCTTTGCTCCCTGAAACAGCATGACACACTTTTATAGGTGTGGCAGAGCTCTGTGCTCTGTGACCCCACCACCCTCACCCTGTGCTACCTGGCAGTCAGTGTGACCTTCCCCTAAATGAATTACGTAAAATACAATTTTCATCTTCATTCGTTCGTTATCTATTTCACTTATCCTGCACTCAGGGATGCAGATGGCGGCGAGGGGGGAGCCTATCGCGGTTGTCATTGGGCGAGAGGCGGGGTTCACCCTGGACCGGCAACCAGTCAACCACAGGGCCACATATAGAGACATGCCACCTTTCACTCTCTCGTTCACACATCTGAGCAATTAAGGGTCTCCGATTTACCTACTTCATATGTTTGGACTGTGGGAGGGAACCGGAGAAGAGGAAACCCAGGCAAACACGGGGAGAACGTGCAAACCCCACTCGGAAAAGCCCCCATGTCGGAACCGGAAGCCCTGACCACCCTGATGAATTTCATCCTATTTATGAAAATGGTCAAAAATGGTCATTGTCAGCAAACCATCTTCTTCTTAAAATGGTCAGTGATGCTATTCCTGGGTTTCTGCAGCACAGACATTGATGAAATGATGAAAGTGTATATGTGTGCGCTCATGTGTGTGTGTGTGTGTGTGTGTGTGTGTGTGTGTGTGTGTGTGTGTGTGTGTGTTTGTGTACGCAAATGAGGCTGTTTATGCATTAGCTCCAACCAACAGTAACGCCTTGTTAAACCGCAGTCTTTCCAGAACTGTCGTTGTGAAGCGCTCCAATCAGAGAGTGTCTTAACAAAGTTTGAACGGCGGTCATTTCATCATAAAGATGAGCCGGGACTTTCAAAATTTGCCGAGCTAAAAACTTTCACACCACATGTCTTCTACCCTGAGTCTACTTGTCTTTCCAAAGAAAGCTGACTTCATCACCGTGCCTCGAGTGTTTGACGAAAATGAACGCTAAGCTTTTGAATTCTTTCTTTCGCTCAATGGCAAAATGAATAAATGATATTCCTCCCTTTAATCGACACACTCCTGGATAACAAAGAGACTTTGAGACACTTTGAGGACACCTAACGATCAGAAGCATCAGGAGGTGCTCTGTGTTTTCGTTGATGGACAGGGAGATCAAAAAGCGAGCCCCTTAAACGCTTCTACCCACTTAAGAATAATCTCGCTTTTTACCTCTTTCAAGCACAAAGTGGAAAGAGAGAATAAGCGTTTCATCTTGACTCCCTTCTCTAGTTTCAAAGTTATTTTCCCCGTGATAAAGTGCTCTGGATTGACGACTTCGAAGGTGCCTCGTCTCTTGAAAGAAGTGACATTTTATCTATATATAGCGTTAAGAGTGTGCCAGTGTCTGTCTGGCTTAGAACACATCTCGTGTTGATGTGGCTGACAGCTGGTGGTTGAAAGACGCGGGGAAAGTACTGAAGATTCAAATGAAGTTTTGCCATGACGACAGGGGCTGGATGTATGCTAATCAATTGATGGGGTATAAAATATGCGGGTGGAGAGAGGGAGAAAGAGAGAAAAAAAAGAGAAATAAAGTGACAAAAACTTGTCAGCCAACACTCACTGAGGTATCAAGTAAGTCACAAAGTTTGTGTTGCCACACAAGAGCCCAAATCGCATGTGGTATATGCTACAAAAGGTTTGACTTGAAAGCTCTGCATTTGATATAAAGGGAAAGAAATTGGAACAAATCTCCATATGGTGTGGCAGCAAGCAAGAGCCATCATTCTTTTCTTTTTTTTTTTGACAAGGGATAGGGCCAAGCTTTGTCTCGCTGACACCTACAGCGAATTCATGACAAAATGTTCCGTCTAGGTCTGTCTATACTTCTTCCACCCTTCAAAGAAACACAAGGCCATAGGACGTTGGATTTACATCAAAAAGACCCTGAACTGTTTCAGCGAGTCGAAGTATAAAAGATGCTCAAAGAGAATGGTCAGATCAAATACATCAATATCTAACAGAACAGATTGCGGGAGATAGACAAGACGTTTGCCTTGAAAACGCAGTAAAAATACAAAAAGAAATGTATACTTTAACTGTTAGGAGGGAATATGCCAACCAGTTGCTTATGAAACTGTCACCTTGAAGCTGCTCGCTAGGCTACCTGAATTTTACAGTCTGGGGGTGAAAACTACACATGACCTGTGGCTGCTGTAGATATCAGTTGTTTTTTTCTTCAGCAGCTGGAGCTTTCATAACATTTTAAAAAAAGAAAAAAGCTTTCCAGATGTGGAGTTCAAGGAAACAATCACTATCTCTGCTGACGTGCTCTTTCACATGTATGTCTTCTATTTGTTGAAAAAAAAAAAGGTGTTGAATGTGATGTCCAGCCGGACACTCAATTCCCAACACTTTGTATTCGATCCGTTGATTAAGCTTTCTTCAATGTATTTTAGTTGACATGTCCATTTCACAGTAACTACGAAAGCATTTTACAAACAAGGAGGATGTTACTGGCAATGCGGAGGCTTTCCATTGCATGTTACTGGGTTTTCTGATCTGCTCAGGAGGTCTGTGTTAACCCAAAGAGACCCACATCGGTATTGAAGATGGGAGTATCATAAAAATTTAAAGGCTGCAGAGGAGACCTAAGAAGCTCACGCCTCCGTTTCTCGGACTTCTGAGGCGCGATCATTGCTCCAAACTGAATGTAAGAACAATAAATCCTCACAAGCTCGTAACACCCCTCCCGTATATACAGAGCCTGACTCATATTTATGCATACAGAATAAATGTGCATGTTGGCACAAACGCAGACTCACACACACACACACACACACACACACACACACACACACACACACACACACACACACACACACACACACACACACACAGCCATGTTATCACCAAATGTGATTAACTCTGTGAAACGATTAACATCATAGTATTTATTCAAATCCCGACATCAAACACATTCTTTCTTTTTTCCCTTTTTTTTTTTCATCTCTGCAGATCACAGAAGTTACTGTCAAGGGGAGAGAGGGCGCCTTACGATCGGCTCAGTGTCCAGCGTGGTTGGCCAAACAAGGCTGACGCTTTCAGCCGTGCTCTCTCACTCTCTTTCATCATTTGCAGAGGGAGCGTGCCAAACCAGCGGCGTCCTCCTCCGAAAACAAGGCTGCTTGCTGTGAGGCGAACAATGGACAGTAGAGCCGGAGGTGGCAGTGTACTCATTGTGATAGATGATGTCATGAACACCAGACCCGGTCAGTGGCAGACACCAGCAGCAGTGTCAGCAGGCCAATGTGGAGGACGCACAGAGACATGGTAACTATGACTCAGGGCTGCGGGGCCGAAGGGTGAAAGGCGGCAGGGCTTGGGGTGGGGGTGTGTGGAGAATTGAATGGAGAATGTGTGCTCATGGTACTGGTGAAAGAAACACAGCATAGAAACAGAAGATAAAGGAGATGACCCTTTTAATGATTCTACTATCATGTGAGTCATGTTTTGTACAAATCTGAATATACAGTTATGTCACACCCTTAGGTATGTCATATTTCCTCATAGTTTAATTCATTAATAAACAATAAACTAGAATAAACAGAAAAAAAAACAGCCAAAAACAAAACTATGTTCACCCAGAGTCCGGAGGAATCCAATCTCCAGTCCTGCCTTTGTCATTCTACTCCACGGACTCTAATTATGTCTGAATTTCTAGGATTTATTCATTAATTCTATAGATTTCATTGATTAAAAAGGAACAGAAAGAATTTTAAATTAGTCATGGGGCCCATCACCGAAATGCGCGCCTCCTAGCGGCTTTGGATATGTTTTTATCAATCTGATCTGATCCTGGAATTCAGGATCAGATCACAGCACTCGGATAAATCAAGAGTTTCATTTTATTTTTGCTTGCAGAGGAAAGCTCTGCCAAATTATACAAATACAATTGAAAGCAAAGTTATAAGTGTTACTGCGGCAAGGGAATGCATTCGGTACTATTTTTCATGTCAAGAAATTGCCATGGCTTAGCTTATGTATTTATCACATTATGCAATGCATTTCACTTCTTCTAAGTTAATAATTCAAAGATGAAACCAACTCCAACCGCTTCTGACATTGGTCCCCATTTACCAGAGCAAGTTAAAGACATTGAGAAATGGGTGCTGAGTGGTTCGTGCTTCTGCAAGAAGGTCCCTGGTTTGATTCTGACGGTGTGGAGTTTGCAAGCTCTAGTTTTACCTCTGGGTTCTCTGGTTAACTCCCAAAGTCCAAAAACATGCATTGGGTTAATTAGAGACGCTAAATTGGAAAGAATGAGAGGATGAATCTCTATCTGCCCTGCGAATGAGAGAGTGAGTGGTTGTATGTCTCTATTTTACCTGTGTATGAGGTGTTTGAACGAAAGAGTTGAAGATTGTATGTCTCTATATTACCTGTCAGTGAGAGGGGGAATGGTTGTTTATCTCTGTATGACCTGTGAATGAATGTCTGTCTCTATAAGTGGCCCTGTGATTGACTGGTGACCGGTCCAGGGTGTATCCCGCCTTTCGCCCAATGACAACTGGGATAGACTCCAGCCCTCTTGCGTTGTTCTTTGAATTGCCCAGTCCAACAAATAACTACGGTTGGGCCCAGATTATGTCCAAACCTATGTTTAATCAGATGCAAATACTTCAATGAAAATCATGCGACGTAGACAAAAAGTGCATCAATGACTCCTCGTTCTCCTCGTCAGAGAAGGGTTCACATTTCGACACTTACTCGGTCGATCAGAGCAATTTAAGTGTGATTTAAACGCGAGTATTCTGTTGAGGAGAACACAACGTGAGACAAGCTGGTCTCTGTTAAGAATAAAGAAAACATTAGTCACTCTTGTGTTTTTTTTTTTTTCATAACTGGCTTTCCACATCTGTTTCCTCATCAAACTTCAGTCTTGAACTTTAAGGCTTGTGCTTGAGTCTACTTATTCAGTCCCATCGTCACATGGACAGTCTTTCTGCCCTTGTCAGATCAGAACTCCGACTGTCATTTTCATGCCAAGTTATAACTTTTATATAGATCTGAGAAGCTACCGAGCTTGTTGGCGACACCGGGAAACAGCCAGTTGCGCGCTTATCCCGAAACACAGAAACGCCACTTTCTCTCCCACATTACATTTGCTTTGTTTCATGGTAGTAATAGAGGGGGCTGTTATTCACTGGGCTGGTTTAGCTTTTTTGAATATTTCAACAACAAAAAAAAATCAAAATAGGCACATATTTTATCCTCAAACACAATATTTCAATGAATAATGGCCAAAGTTACCGCTCTTTGACATACCTATCTATGAATGTCCTCATCCTGAATTCTGACTCAATGCTTCGATATACGCAAGTCATCGTTGAAAGAAAATACAAAAACAATTGTATAAATAATATATAGTCACTCTGACAAGTAATCATTAAATAACCAATCATCAGTACAATGTACTACAGTACATGCTGTTGTGTCCACCCACCAACTTACCCTGTTCGTCTTGTGCTTGTACAGTAAGAATAAAAATTGTTTTCGAGTATTAATTTTAGCAGTACCTCGATCTCTACATCCTTCCACATGAATCAGAGGGCGGTGGATGTTTTTCTCAGCTGCAGTATTTTGCAGTCATTCTCCACTTGCTATTTGTTCCATTTAGTTTTTCTCGATACACAAAACCTTCAGCTCGAGACACTTGTAGCAGTTGTTGATTTTCCATCTCACCCTGCGCTTTCAGTATGCAAATAAATAAAACCTGGGCACAAAAGTAGTCATTTCAAGAAATCTCAAAAATATAAAATAGGATTTTTTCCTCTTGCTTTGCAGAGGTGGATTGTGTCTTTTCTGAAACTGGAGGTTGATACATAGGAGATGAGGACGAACCTGGTAAAAAAAACGATCAGGGATTCTGATTATTTTGTTTGTGTCATAAAACAAAAGTAACTTCTAGAAAGGAGAAAGATGCCCAAACGTGTTCATAAGGACCCCCTTTGATGATGTGGGTTATTTGAATGGGAATGGAAAACTGTTTTTCAATGACTGATTTGCATAAATGCAGTAACTTTAGATCGTCTTGAAGTAACCGGCTTCAAATCAGGTTTCTGACTATAAATCCTTTGGTTCGCAAAATGCTTCTATGTGGATGGACCAAATGAAAGAGCGTTAATCTGCCGGCAGTGTCAATCAAGATCAGCTTCTCAACTTTTCCTGACAGATCTAATAACCAACTTACACATGCATAGCACATTTGTTTTTCTGTAACCACTCTTTTCCAAACATTTTTTTCACATTTTACTTTTTCCAGTTATGCCCCTTTCTTTTTTCATGGTCAGTTTGATGTTATGCATTCACGATCTCATGGGACGAAAGCCATGAAACGGGTAAACCAAAACAATGTGCAATGACTCCTTCGTTAATAGTTTATCGGTACATCACAGCTGGGGTACTTTCACGACAAAGGAACATAGAGATCCAATACAGTTACTCGCAAATACTCAATGGATTTTTCCATCATATTCTTCTGCGATCGCTTCATAAGGTGCCTCCGCTATCGAAGCTCCACTCGTGTGTATGTGTGGGAACATCAAAACACTTTTAATTGTGGCTAATCCTGGACTAAGATTATTTCTAATGGGAAATCTTCAGTCGAGATGCTCCGACTCAGTTTCCATCTGGGATTATTGAACTCTTTTCTTCACAGGCTTATATCTCAGTGTGGATAATCAGCCTTTAATGTCTTGGCGTGCCATGAAAATAAGAAAAAAAGAACCCAAGAAACGCAAGAAACATGATATATGTTGTGCAAACACATGCTGATGTGCACACCCACATGAACACTCATACACTCCTGTTTATTTACTGTAATACGGAGATAGTGTTACCTTTTTGGATGTAGCATAGTGTGAATTTGAGATTTGCAATGATGTGTTCTTTGCTTTTTTTTGCTTTTTTTTTGTCTTTTGGAAGGGAACATGAGGCATAGGACGCCCATGTAGGTCAAAAACAAATCCTGTGCCTCAAGCTGGGAAGTCAGAAACTTCTTTGAGCATCCGAGTGAAAGGAGCAGGAGCGCCGAGTTTCTTCCAGGTGCTGCTTTTCACAGTGGTAATCCTGCCACGGCGTGACTGTGATTTTTACAGAAAATCTCTCCAAACAGGGCCCAGATGGTGGGAGGTAGAGGCGCACACATACACGGAAAACACATTCATTCAGTCACATACACACACACACA
>CAAKHD010003700.1:14755-26135 GCA_901007705.1 Fistularia tabacaria
AGTCATTCAAAAAAATTAATTTCACAGTTTGGGGGGGGGGGGGGGGGGTAAGAAAATAAAATAATAAAATAAACCCGCCTTCCTCGTCACAAGCCTCCGGTCGGAAGAAGCGATTACGTCGGGCGTGCCGTCGTCTCATCTCATTAACTTCATCTCCTTTCTCGTTCCAAAATGTCAAATGAAAAAGGGCTGCCCCGTGGGTCAAAGGCAGTATTCAACTGCGGAATTGGGACTGCCGGAACACTGGGGGGTGCTGTGATTCTCTCAGTTTTGCCTGCGCCCAAGGGGCAAAGTGATTGAATTTTAACCGGAATATCTTGTTTATTCTTAGATTACCTGAAATATGAATAAGTCAAAGTCGATTGGCCGTTAGCGGTGAAGGAAAAAGCAAACGTCAGCTGGTTTTCACTCTGTCTCCGTTGGGTGTTCAGAGCGCAGTGTTGTCCGTGGAGACATTCCGACGCGGGACAGCCGAAGTACTCAGGGAAGAAAGTACTGTGAGATTTGACGGGTTTCCAGAGGATCATAAAGAAATAGGTCGTCGAGGGGTGACGTATGAAGGGCTGTTTGGGGCGTCGTATTGAAACCCCAAACATGACGCGGTTTAGCTTTAGTCACCATAACCCTGGAGAAGATCGGGATGCGGACGTCCCGACTGAGTCAGCCGGATCTCGCTCCTGACCACCCCCGTCGGCACTTTGCCTCCTTTGCCCCCTACTTTCGTCGCTGACGTTTACTTCATGAACCGGAAAAGTCTCTCCATCCAGCTTGCCCGAAACCCTTGGCGCCACGCCGATGCAAAGCACGTGCATCCCCGCACCCCCCTTCGCTCGCCACCACGAACCCCCAACGCCCGCCTCGCCTCCACCCCATTGCTCACATCCATGTAGGGTTACAGACGAGGTGAGCATGAGGGAGCCCTGACGTCCCGCTCGGCCTCTCTGCAGCAGCAGCAGCAGCCCGCTTTTTTTAGAACCCTGACTTGTATGCTCGTAACCAATGGCGTGCCACTCCCCTTGTCTGTTGGTCTGTGACCCCAACATGGTGCATGCCTTCTCCGTGTCAGTGCCTCCCCCCCACCCCGAGCCCCGGTGTGATCCCCAAGCTCCGTCCAGCCGCGAAACGCTGTGCCGTCCTTTTGCCGTGAACTCAACACTCTGTCTAATTAACAGGAAGCGCCGTACGTGATGTACAAGAAAAACTATATGCAGATGGACGGCAATGACCGATACGAAGGCTACTGTGTCGATTTAGCTTCTGAGATTGCAAAGCATGTGGGGATAAAATATAAGCTGTCCATAGTTCCGGACGGGAAGTATGGCGCTAGAGATCCGGAGACCAAGACGTGGAACGGGATGGTGGGTGAACTGGTGTACGGGGTAAGTTCTGTGATTTAATCCTTTCATTGACATTAACGTATCCATCTGTCCGTCACACCGGCCTTTGAACGTGTCCCTTTTTCCAAAATCAAAAGCGTATCCCGTTTTTCCCCTGGCTCTCCGCCCAGCGCTCTTTCTTATCGGCCCGAGTGAGACGTCTCTGAAAGTGCACTGAGCCGGCACACTCGCTTGCAAGACCGCTGATGTGGCAGCTGGCAGTTGAAGATGTTACTTTAAAAAAAAAAAAAAAGGCGTCTTTCAGCTGCGACGGCGGGGCAGGTGGCTGCCGCGGTGGCATCTGTTAGCATTTTGAGAATCTGCTTTCGGCCCCGAACAGTCAATGTTTACGGAAACCCGGCGAATTAGTCCTGCAACGCAACCGTAAAACTGACAGCTGTCGTATATTTCCTGTGACCGCCAATCATCTTCGCATTGGAAGGGGAGACTTCACTCCAACAAGTGTTATGTTGTCAGTTATAGACAGAATTTCACTTTAAGCGTCACCTGAACCAAGATTATGCGGCAATACCAAATTCCAGAAAGGCAGGTTGGATGTAAAAAAACACCTTCAGTGGTGAAGCCGCTCAGATATGCGAGCTAACACAAGCTTCCAAAATGAAAGGGTTCCATAATCAAACTAGCTAGCTAGCCAGCGAGGTTATTTCATAGCTTTTGACAACTAGCTGCCGGTTGAAAAAATTAAAGATATCAAAGTATAAATGTAAAGTACAGGAGGTATTCGGAAGAACTTTTGCTCAGAAGTGACCCGCTTTCCAACATCCTACTTCACGACCCGCTGGCAAACTCAGCGGTCCTAGCAAGCCGGTCACTGGCTCTTTAATTTAGCGGATAGAAACTTTCCAAAGACGTCTACTTTTTGTTCATTTTGCCAACTCGGGGGTTTCAGTTAAGCGGTTGTGTACTATGTGTTAGCAGCCAGCGCAGCCATGAGGGTATGTGACCGAGGCAAGCTTGACACGCGTCAACAGTGAGTCATAGACAGATGTAGCGCAGAGAATACGCTAATTTTCCAAAGAAAAACATCCTTCAGGATCAGATAACAAATAAAAACAGAAATAATACAAGTTTTGTATTCTTTCTACGTGGCCCGGTACCAATCGACCCATGGAATTGTACTGGCCCACGGCCCGGGGGTTGGGAACCACTGCTCTGGAGTACTCTTGAGTCGGCCATTGTTGTTATGGTGTACAAGCAGACTGCAACCTTAATGTGCCCGCACATTTTCAAAATGTTATTTTTTGCTGCGTCTCCACGTAGACATAGCCGTTTTCAAATCTTTTCCAATCTGGAGAACTATTTCCATTTTGTCGCAAGCGCCAGAGTGTCGTTTCGCATTTTTTACTCGAAAGCATTGTCATGTAAACGGAGGCTTGATATTACCAGCTGTGGACTTTAACTCCTAAACTGAAGCTCTTGTGCTAATTAGCCTGAAGCATAGTTTGACAGCTTGTTGTGAAATCGTTAGCAATAGCAGAGCTCCTTATTGCAGCATTCTGTAAATGAGTTACTTTGACTTCAAATTAATAAAAGAAGGGGATGTCCACCAAATTGCTAATTAAAATAGCATTGGCGCTAACAATGCCACGACCCTAATCGGTGGTTTCGTTTCATCAGAGGCGTTCTGATTGGACAAACACAGTCAATGTACGACTTTGAGAACGGGATCCCTTTTTGGGAATATCTTTGACCTTGCTGATAAGGATCCTAGCCTTGCCGAACCTAGCCGTGGTTATCTGACATCCGTGGGAAAACCTGCCATAAAACATTGAAATGAATTAATCGGTTATTTATTTTTTCGCCGTCCAAAGTAGGCCATACAGTGTATGTAAACATCGCCTACTTGTAGCGTTCAGTTTGTGGTCCTCTCGCCCCATAACCGGCTTTAACAAGATGATATGCATCTTTTATGAGACCCCGGTTGCTGAATGAATTATGTTAAAACCCTCTCTTGGCAGGCCAGAATTGAAATGATCTGTGTGCGAGAGCCGCCAGGCAGGTTTTATCGGCTAAACTCGTCACCGTTTCTCGCAGATAAGACTCTTCCACGCACGAAGAGCCAACGTGCAGCGCTGTAATTTGCTTTGATGGAGAGAGATGACCCACCGCGCGGCTGCAGGCTTGGATTCGTGCCGTCCAAACTCCCGCGCAACTCGTGGCGGGCCGCAAAGCACTTTCCGCCCTTTGTTTGTCACACTTGATTTTATTTTTCCCTAAAATTAGCCTGTTTTTATTGATCTTCTCCATCAGCCGTATTTTTCTCTGTGCAGATGATGTGTTCGTATGTCTTCACCAGTATCCTTCTCCTACCCCAGATTATGTTAGTTCCAAAGTTCTCCCAGCATTAGCTAAATTAAATCTACCATTAGCATTTCTATAAGACAAAATATGAAGCTTAGCAATGCTGATATTCTATTAATCCAAAAATTGCCTGTTGTTTTGTTTTTTCGTGTTGGAGTTTAAATCGATCGCGGTACAAGGACCTTCAGCGCCAACAGGCATGGTCACCTGACACCTCACAGGGCGTTCTGATTGGCTGTGAAGCTACTTTTAAAAAGAGCTGATACAATTTCAGCTTCACTTCGCAGGGAAAATGTGTAAAGTAGCTAAAGTTGCATCAAAGTTTTCCCGGTGTACTGCCAGCCAGAGGGCGAGTACTACCACATTCGTATTTGTATCAATACCGCAGAGATACTCCGAATATCTTTATATTCTCGAGTCACCGCTGGGTCTGATCTCTCACCCCTCAAAGCAAATCACAGCTGTATTCTCCGATGAGCCAGCCGGCGACGGACAGGGATGAATTTAACAGGATGATTCACGTTCGGTGGACCGCCCACATGGGTTCCTCCACCCCTGTCCTCCAGCCCTCAGCTTGATTCATACAGGAGGTCTGGACGGAGACAAAGACATTGGCCAACGACGAATGCCGAGTGACTCACATTCGATCAGCGGACTCCCTCTCGACGACCCCGCCCGCTCAGTGCACTCTAGCCCACCACGTCTCACTGCGTCCGAGCTATTTACTCCGGCCATTTGCGTTGGGGCGCCGGGCGGCCCCCTCCGGCCACGTTTTATAAGACGCTGTGACGCGCAGATACCCAAGTGTTGTTGGTTTGACTTCAACTCGTCCTTTCACGTGTCAGCGTTTCATGTTTTGAGTGGTTATTTTGGTTTGTTCCGCAGCACTAACTCCCCGTGTGCCTGTTCCCATTTTCACAGAGAGCTGATATAGCCGTGGCGCCGCTAACTATAACGTTGGTTCGGGAGGAAGTGATAGACTTCTCGAAGCCCTTTATGAGCTTGGGTATCTCCATTATGATTAAGAAGCCTCAAAAGTCCAAACCCGGGGTGTTCTCCTTCCTGGACCCGCTGGCCTATGAGATTTGGATGTGTATAGTTTTCGCCTATATCGGCGTGAGTGTGGTGCTCTTCCTGGTCAGCCGCTTCAGCCCTTACGAGTGGCACCTGGATGAAAACGATGAGGCCAAAGACCCTCAGAGCCCCCCAGACCCTCCAAACGACTTTGGGATTTTTAATAGCCTCTGGTTCTCCCTGGGTGCCTTCATGCAGCAAGGATGCGATATCTCACCAAGGTTGGTCGTTGCCTTCGTTCTCCACCGCCTCCACCTCGCCATCTCTCTGCATTTTATCGTCCCATACATACATCTCCATCCCGCCATGGTGCATATAGGTTATTTTGAGCTTCGCTTCCCCGCTCCCTTCCACGGGAAACGCCTTTGTCCCTTCCCGCTCCTTCCGCTCTTCTGGTTTCCTCTGCCGCACGCATGCCGGCAGCGGCGCCTTCCACAAAATAACTTATATCCACCATGCTGAGGGCTGTGAAATGCACAGGGGTCATCACATCCCACCCGACTCAATTGCCCATGACTCTTGGAGGGCTACCGTGTTTTTGCTGCATGTCCCATTTTACGCTCATCAACCTGGTGCATATAACGTATTTCCCGTGCCGGGGGGAAGCTAGCCCTCCCTCATGGGAGCACACCAACCCCCCATCCGCCCCCACCCGCCCCATCCATGAATCATACATCTCTATCACTGGCGAGACGTCCCCCCCCTCCCCCTCCAAGCCAACCCTTCAAGACTCTTTACTGACGTCGCTTTGTCCCCCTGGACTCGGGTTGCAGGGAATCTATCGCCAAGAAATGTAGCGATAAATGACGCGCTGCGGGGGGTATCGGTTTTCACTCCCTGGGAATATAAAGTTTCGTCCCCCTCTGTCGTGGACGCACCCAGAGCGATATTTCTGCCGTGAGCCTGAGATTAGCCCACAATATATGCAAGAAGGGGGAAATAGAAGTTAATCTAATAATGCAAACACCTCCGAACAAAAGGCGAGATAAGACGGCCATTAAAAGAAAAAAATCGATGCTCGTCTCACTTTTCTCTAATTGAGTCTGGAGGGGGAACGCTTTCTTCCCATCTCCTCCACTGCTCCTCTGCCTTTACCGCAGCATATTGGCTGCTGAATCACCCCCAACTCATTGGAAATAGCTCCCGCTGATGGAGGATCGGTTCCTAGACGGATTCGAGTGGCTTTTAATAAGCGTGAAGGATAGTTATGCAGGAGGAGGAGGGGGGAGTTTAAGATGATTCACCCGGTCGTTGGAGGTTGGTCTCCATTTCAGAGGCCAGAAGGTCTTCACTCGGCCTGGAGGTCTCTTCACATGCCCCACTTTTGTGAGGTTGCACCTCTGCCCAGCCATTCTCAGATGGAACTAGCTAAAATCGAGCCCCCCTTCCCAAGTCTACTCCCAGCAAGCCCACCAGAACTCAAACCGGTGATCCGAACCACAGCGAGTGACAGACTCTCAGACTTGGACCGACGCCGGTCCATGTGCTGAAGGAGCCCCCAAGAGCAACCTTGTTTTGGTTTTTTATATCTATTTTATAACGCCTTTATTGGCCAGAGCAGCAAAAACAGAAGGAGGTGCACTCCATAACAAAATGCCCCTGGCTTTATTTCTTTAAAAAAAGGCCCAGAGAGCGTTTCACTCTCCGTTTGCCGCAGATATACGGCGCGTTGCAGTACACAAGCTAGATGTGGGCCAGTGTTATTCCTGGAATGAACCCAAACCGTCCTGCAGAGAATCTGGGGCGTCTGGCGTCACAGGCCTGGCCTGAGTAAGCAGGCCAGGCGCCATCCTGGAAGCTGCGGCGGATACGGGCAGGTCGCGAGGCCTGATGATTGCTTTCGGGAGCTCTGGAGTCGGTGTCGCAGCAAGCCTTCTTCCTCTTCTTCTTTGCGTCACAGTCACCGTGGCTACCGATGTTGGAGAGACTTGGAGGTCCCACCAGCCCGACTGGTTTCAGCACATTTCTTTATGAGGACTAAAAGCCTGGGGATAAGAAACCACCTGATGAGGCGATTGGTCAAACCAATGGAGGCTAACCCAAAACATCGACCTTTCGGAAGAGTTACCATGTCAACGAGAGCGCCGGGTCAGAGGGGAAACAAACATGGCCGACAAACGTCTGGCTGTTGCTGTCGTTAGCACAACTATATGCTCTGTCCTCCATTTCTGCAGTCCAGTTTGGCTTTGTGAGGCCTCTTCCTCTCCTTCCATGCTCACCATCGTTGTTCTGATTTTCCCCCTCATTCCCGTCGCCTTCGTCCTCTGGTGCTATCTCCTGTGTCCCGCTTCCTCTTTTTCATTGGCTGTTGGCAACATGTGTCTGCAGTCGGATTGGTTCTTCAGACACACTTTGAGATTTCTGTACAGACCAGCCACACCCAATGTCCCCAACTAGCCATGCCAACTGTCTACATCTAGTAATGCCCACTATCCCTGGCTAGCCACGCCAACTATCCCCAGCAGGCATTGGCAACTATCCCCAGTAAGCCATGCCCATTGTCCCCAGCTAGCCATGCCCACTGCCCCAACTAGTCACTTGTTTCCCCCCAAAATAGCATTACCGACTGTCCCGAACTATCTGAAGCTAGCCATACCTACTGTCCCAAACTAGTCACTTCCATTGACCCCAGCTAGCCATGCCCACTGTCCCCAACTAGAAATGCCAGCTATCCCCAGCAGGCATTAGCAACTATCCCCAGTTAGCCACGCCCAATGTCCCCAGCTAGCCACGTTGACTGTCCCCAACTAGTCACATCCATTGCCCCCATCTAGACATGCCGACTGTCTCCGAACTAACCATAGCCCCAGCTAGCAATGCCAAATACCCCCAACTAGCTACGCTCACTATTCCCAACTAGTCACTTCCATTGCCCCCAGCTTGCTTTGCCGACTGTCCTCAACACACCATACCCCCAGTTAGCGACGGCAATTATCCCCAGCTACCCACGCTCACTATTCCCAGCTAGTCACTTCCATTGCCCCCAGGTAACCATGCCAACTAGCTCAACTGCCTCCAACCTGCACTAAACGGAGCTAACTTTGCCTACCATTGAATGGCGTCACGCGTCCCCTACTTCGAAACTTGGCAGGCTTCCCCTCATCTACGAGTAGAACTGGGTTCTAGAGTAACGTAAATATAATATATATATATACATATATATACATAAATATGTATATATTTGATTTACTTTGATGCTTTTGGTATTTTCTTAATGTTTTTATTTTGGGCATTTTTTTCCATGGTTTCTTCATGAAACGTGTATATCCAGCCCAAGGTGTGAAATCCTCCTCCTACTCCCCGCCGTGCACGGTGCTTTCACGTCCCCCACCTCCTTGCAGGTCGCTCTCGGGGCGAATCGTCGGGGGCGTGTGGTGGTTCTTCACCCTCATTATCATCTCCTCCTACACGGCCAACCTGGCCGCCTTCCTCACGGTGGAGAGGATGGTCTCTCCCATCGAGAGCGCCGAGGACCTGGCCAAGCAGACCGAGATCGCCTATGGGACGTT
The DNA here is from genome assembly GCA_901007705.1 of Fistularia tabacaria. Classification (NCBI taxonomy): domain Eukaryota; kingdom Metazoa; phylum Chordata; class Actinopteri; order Syngnathiformes; family Fistulariidae; genus Fistularia; species Fistularia tabacaria. The sequence goes on from CAAKHD010003700.1 coordinate 23,037, forward strand.
AGACTCAGGCTCCACCAAGGAGTTCTTTAGGGTGAGTGGCTCCTCGCCGGGTAATAAATCACAGGAAAATAAAAATTAAAGCGCCCAGATTTGCATTTTCACTTTCTAAGGACCGGCGCTACGGGAACATGGAACCCAGGAGATGCTGAGTGGCTCGCGCTGGGCTTTTAATTGTATGATAATCAATAATTTCAATAAATTAAAAAAAAAGGCGCTCTTCTGTTTTGGTCGAGGGCATTCCGAAGTAGTAATTGTCTCCGGGATGGGAAGCAGCAAAGATTTTCTCCCGTCGTCTCCAAAAGACGTCAGGTGTGATTGACGCACCCTAGTGGTCATGACCAGGATTGCACGTAGAGGATCCTAAATTTGAAGTACGAAAGCAATAATCCAGCTATAAATTTGGTATTTTTGAATGTCGGATTCCGACATGGGGGCTAACCAGTAAACTGATGAATGTTTTTCAGGGCGAACGGCCCCGTGATTGGCCCACGATGAACCCCAACTCTCGCCTAATGACGACTGGGATAGGCTCCGCCCCCTCCACCCGCCCGACCGATAAGCGTCATCGATAATGAGCGATTACATTACCTCGCCGCGCATTTGCGAACCGCAAAACCTTTGTAACTCCGCAAAGTCCTTCCGACCGTGTCGGAAGTTTTTCCGCCGTGTTAAACTTTCTCAAGGCGCGTCTAATAATAACAGAAATGAGCAGGAGATAAGGACGCAGCCCAGATTGGAAGCAGCATCAGTCATTGTCACTGCTGCACTCCGTGGGCCTCCACGTCCTTCTCGTCTCCTTTTTTTTATTAGTTATGCATCTAATTTGCAATCATAAATAAAACTTTTTCCGAGAAGAGATACCGTTCTCAACTGTTTTTTGACAGTGTTTCTGTGGAGACCTGCTCTCTGGAGCCCCCCCCAGGACCCCGTGACTGTCCGGGGAAATGGAGAACATCGTCTGTTTTTAGCCGTGTTACATACAAAACCCACTCCCCGAGTCAGGGTGTGTGTGTGTGTGTTTATTTGTCATATGTGGGCAGGATCTGGTCGCCAGTTCACATTAATCACCTCATGCACACACATGCAGACACACACACTCACACACACTATGTCTGTGGATGGAAACGCATCAGTTCAGTACTTTTTCTTTTCTTGTCATGATTTCTGTTTAATGTTAGATTGTTCTTGTTTTTGGTCTTATTTTTGTAATCTAAATTGCTTTCAAATTATTTTAAGAAATGTATTTTTCCAAAATTTTTTATGCCCTTCTTATATTTTGGGTTGATTTATTACAAATTCAATGAGCAGCGTTTCACACACACTCACACACTCACACAACATTCACACACACAACTTTTACTATTTTATCATGATTTTGATTTTAGATTACTTAAGCTTTATTTAATTGTTTTTATTCCAGATTTCATGTAAATAATTTAGGATTTTTTTTACAATTTCTAGTTATTCTTCATCTTCTTTTCCTTTCGGCTTTTCCCTTTCAGGGGTCGCCACAGCGAATCAACCTCCTCCATCTACCCCTATTCTCCGTATCCAAAGATTTCTAATATTGTTATTATTATTATTATTGTGGTTGTTGTTTCCATTATTATTATATTATTTTTCTTCATTTTTTTTTCTTACTTTTGCAATGTTTGGTTAATTTCTTCAAATTCATCGATGTCCCTTTCCTCTTCAGTGAATTCCCTTGAGCGTAAAAAAGCTTTCAATCACGCTATGGCTCCTAAATTTAACAACAATGAGACAGAAAAATTTGAAAGACTTTCATCCCTGTTTGAGGACAGTGTCTTTGTGTCTTTTTTTTTTCCCCCAAATCCATCTCATCTTCAAGGTCGGTTCTCGACAGTCATTCACTTTGCTGCGAAGAAACAGTAGCTGGGTTCTCCACGGGTTAAAATGAATGTCTCCGGAGGTTTGCAAGGAAAAAGGAACGTTCTTCTGCTCTTTTTTTAGGTCAGCGAACGCATCAGCGGGGCGTCAATCCACAAACCAATGAAAGCAATGCAGATCGGAGATGTTAAACAGGGGGAAGATGAAGAAATAATGAAAAGGAATCGTAACCCCTCCATCCTGCTATATTTAAAACCAAATCAAACGCCATAAAAATGTAGCCGTCTTTGTTTATCCGCCGTCCGTCCTCTGATGTTTCATTACTCATTCAGACTATTTTGGTGTGTTTGTTGTGCGATGTAGCCGGTTAAAGCAAACGCCCGGCGGGGCCGCAATCCCCCGAACGCACCGTTGCTTCTGTTTGCTGCGTTCAGGTTCCAACGCTGATATTTTGTTTACAACAGCTGCAGATTAAAACTAAAACTAAAACAAAACAAAAAAATCAGCTGAGATTAAACACACACGCATACAAGCGCACACACCCTGGGGGAGGGTTGCATCTTCGCAGGGTCGGTGTCCTCCTGTAACCCGGAAGTGAACCAGTGTTTTCACACTGCTCTGTCGCCGGGGGGGGTGTTTACAGGAACCCTGGGCCGAGGCTGAGGTTGTGCATATGTCGAGAGTGATTCACTTACCCGCCCGAGCCGGCGGCCCATTACATCTGCGGCTGAATTATTTATGTCGCCGTGCTGCGGCTGACACACTTTATCAATTCACTGTGATGTTTCGCCTTTATTCGTGGCCGAGCAGATGGGCCGGCGGCGTCCCGACATACAATATGGATGGCAGGAGGGGAGGATGGGGGAGAAAAAAAAACAGCGGGGTGGACTTGATTTATCTGAATCAAACACCGGAGGGGTTTCAGGCGCTCCAGGCGGGGGGCCTGCGCTAACGTTAGATACGGCGTCAGGGTTTACGTATTTGGCGGTGGTTGTTGCCGTGGCGACAGGGACGCGGAGGACAGCAATGGAGTTTCGCCCCCGCGAAGTTGTCCCGGGCCCAATCGCAGCAGAAGGTCACTGCAGCCTAGTTTGATGCCCCCCCCCCACCCTCACTCTGGTGTCTACACCTGCTCCCCAGCGACCGCACCATCAGGCTGGCCATTTTTAGCAGTGTGTGTGTTTCTGTGTGTGTGTGTGTGTGTGTGTGTGTGTGTGTGTGGGTGTGTGGGTGGGGGGGTGTGGGTGTGGG
>CAAKHD010003700.1:26155-44836 GCA_901007705.1 Fistularia tabacaria
TGTGTGTGTGTGTGTGTGTGGGTGTGTGTGTGTGTGTGTGTGTGTGTGTGTGTGTGTGTGTGTGTGTGTGTGTGTGTGCGAGCAGGTCAGACCGGCGTCCGTGCAAATCTGCAATGTCAAACTGTGAAATGGCACAGAGAAGGTGTCCGGGCAGCTCGCTGGGAATACAGAAGGCCTCATTAGCTGGTTAATAAGTTAGCATTTGGGTAGCAAACGGAGCCGGCGTGCCCAGCGTGGCATCCTGGGTCAGGCTTTGCATGGCGCCGCACTGCGGGGGCCTTCTCCATACGCTTACAGGAGAAATTTTCTTTAATTTCTAAGATCACATGTTGTCCAATTTAAAAACGTTCCTCCTCCATCCAACGCTATTCTCTGTATCCTCCTGTCTCACACCAACTGACTCCATGTCCTCTTTCTCTACGTCCATAAATCTTCTCTTTGGTCTTCACCTAGACCTCCTGCCTGGCAGTTCCAATCCAAGCATCCTTCCTGTCCCTCCTCTGGCTTCTCTGACCCTACCTCTGAAGCAAAACAAACTCCTCTTTCAAGATAACTCCGACCCAACTTTTCTTCCTAAGAGAGTACAAGTCCAGACCCGCACCTGAGCTTCAAGCCTTGCTACCTTTCCTCCTGCGCTCCTGGACACACAGTATCTCCACCTTCCTTCATGCCAACCGACTTGAGGTTTTCCTTTCATCGTCTCTACTCTCAGTCCCAGACTCTCGCCCTCCTCCTCTCCTTCTTCGACCCACTGTAGCCTAATGTCCACTGGTACCCTATAGGTTATTGGCATTAAATGGCCTTGAACAATCCAGGAGAGTCATAGATTCAATCGTATATTTGGTTTTGGGACAAGTTTTGCGCCAGATTACCTTCCTGATGCAACCCTCTGCATTTATCTGGGCCTGGAGACCGGCTCAGAGAGATACCAGCTTGTGCCCCCCCTGAGGCTGCCCTTAGCATTTGCCTTTACATCTGGTCCTCAGTTTACAATGTCCTCGCCCTACAGTGTTGCTGGGAGTTGCCAAAATCATCAAGGAAGTCTTCTTCCATCGTTCCGACGTACGGCTTTTGCGCCATTTAAACAAAATTTCGCACGGGTGCTAGCTGCCGAGCCAAGCGGACGAACACGTCGTCACGCAATGCTATACGAGGAAGACGGCTTTGTTAACATTGTGCGCCATATTGGATTGTGCTGCATTCGCTTTCTTTCATCCACGTTGTTTTCTTGGAAACTTTTTGCCCCTCGTTACAACTCCCAAACCACGTATGAACCCTACGGGAGTTCCGACTTACATGTGAAAATGATGTTACATGGCGCTGTAGGAGCAGAACTACAACATAAGTGGACCCCTTGTATTGCCTAATTCAGTGTTTCCCAACCACTGTGCCGCAGCACATTAGTGTGCCGTGGAAAAATGCCTACTTTCACCTGATTGGTCAGAAAAATCAATTATTCAACGCAAATAATGTGTCTTGGTACGTCTATCTATGTGGGAAGCATGCAGGGACAGGCAGAACAATGAAATGCTCTTCCATTGGATGGCAGCAGGTAGTGATAGAAGCTGTAGATCTCCCTGCTGCTGCCCAAACAGCAGTAATTAGAGAAGCTTGGAGTGAGACAGCGGCAGTGATACGCCATGGGGAAATATTTGAAAAGAAAAAGTTCTCCATAGTTAGATTGGATTTTTACTGGGGGACCAACCGAGCCCACTGGGTTGTGTCTAGCGTGCGGGGAATAGCTGTCCAACAGTGCCACAGATCCGAGCACTTAAACGCCATCTCCAAACTAAACACCCTTCACTTCAAGATAAGGGTTGGTGTGGCGCAGGGGAGAGTGGTCGTCCTTGGAGCCATACATTCCTGGTTCGATTCCCAGCTACTCCTTGCCGGTCGAAGTGCTGTTGAGCAAGACACTGAACCCCCATCTGCTCCCCTTGGCGCCGCTAGATGGCCGCCAACTGCTCATGGTTCATCCATGATGGGTTAAATGCAGAGAGCAATTTATACAAAGTTGCTGAACTCATCGCTAAAGCCAAACAAGCAAGTTCCTGCAAGAATATCAGCTTGTGTTCAAGCAAGTGTCCAACCAGTTTCATTCTATTTCATAAACAACGTTTTTGATATATGTATTTGGTGCTCTGCCCTGTGAGTTTTTAAATGTCAAATATGTGCCGTGGCTCAAAAAAAAAACACTGGCCTCATTGGCTTTGAGGCCAAAGTTGGGCTTGAACATAAACCAGATATAAATCTAAGGTTCTTTTGGACGCCTCTGCGCTACCATTGGCTGGATTGAGCTCGACTTAACCTTGGGTTCAGTTTTAAAACTGTCATCCGCCCGCTTTTGCTGTAAAAATACACGGGAACAACAACCTACGGCCTCGGACTGCTTGTTTAGAGGCGAGCCCCCCCTCCGAGGCAGCGGACTTGGCAGGGCTTCGTTTTCCGTGGATGGCGGCGGCGGGCGCCCTCCAGCTGTGACCCTGCTGGGCCGCGGAGGGAGAGGTCAGCCCGCCGATGTAAACACCGAGGCCAAACACGGCCGGCAGTTTACCTCTGCTGCGCCGCCAGATTGTCAGCCTTCAGGCGGCTGGAGTACTGGACCACGGCCAACCAACTCCGCCGCACTGTTTGTCTTTAAAGGGTAAAACCATTCAGGCAAAGCCAGAGGGGAGAAGGCGGGGACAACACATGTTGTGTCCTCGCGTTGACTCGTCCACCTCGGAGTTCTGATGGAGTTCGGAACCGGACGAGAAGAACAGACCGCGAAAACCTCAATTCGCGGCTCGGACGCTTGAGGGAAGCGGCGGGAGCCTCGCAACATGGACGCCTTCTGAAGCACCTTCGCCTCAGCGGCTTGCAGAGCTCTGGTGCAAATCACAGGAAGACTCAAGTACGAGCTCTTGTATACTGAGGAATATTATTAGAAAGAAAACATTTTAAGTATATAAACACAGATGAAACATGATATAAACACTTTATTGGATTTCAATACAAATCAATGAACTTTATGAAGTTCTTTTCCCCAAATGATGCCTGAACTACTTCACTTTTCACATCTGCTGGGAGAAACTCTGTTTCAATGCTTATTAAAGCAAGGTTGCTCAGTCGGCGGGGCATAGACGACCTCAGAAATGTTTTAATTAATTTCAGTTTTGAAAATGACTTTCCACAGCTTTGTGATGAAAATGCGATTGTGACCAGTAATCTGTGTGAAACACACCGCCCGCGTCAATGTTTAATTTAATAACGTATGAAAACCCGTTCCAGAGCTATTCGCTTACCTGGGTCTGTAAAATAACCAATCTAGAGGCACAAAAAGCTGAAGAAAAGACGAGCTATGGCTCTAGGAAACGCTGGGAAATGTGTGAGGATGGGGAGAATACCATTTTCGCTCCACAGAAAGGGGACATCATGTTAAAGGAAGAAGAGACTAACAACGGCATCTGCCTCCAAAAATTGATTCATCACCGCCGAAATTTTAAAATGACTCTCATTGAATGCCCCCATCCAATGGATTCACAAAGAAAAAGTCACTTTTTTGGGGGGTACAAGAAGACTCTTCAGAGGCCTGACCTGCAGGTCACAGCTAGCAAACTGTTAAATTGCGAAACCCACCAGTTAGAAGGTCCCGTCTCTGGTTGTGAGAGCAGATTGAACCGGAAAACCTTGACGGGACCTATCGGTTGGATTAGCACCAATATACTAACATAGCGGGTATTCAGCAACTTAACATTACACGGTGCAGGGGGGAGCTGCGAATGCTAAAGGCCTGTAGCTACAAGAAAATAGAGATGAGTTGTCTCTCCCAGGGCAGCCCCGGTTCTGGAAATTCTCGCGGGTGAAGAAGAGCCGCGTTCATTTCTGATTCGGCGTCCGTTTGACGGGACGCAGCAATTATCGATTTCCCTTTCAAATGCATTTTTACACACAGCTAGATTTTGAGACAAAGATAATCCCCTGACCCGTCCTCGTCTCTCTCTCTCTCTCTCTCTCTCTCTCTCTCTCTCTCTCTCTCTCTCTCTCAGCGCTCCAAAATAGCGGTGTACGAGAAAATGTGGTCGTACATGAAATCGGCGGAGCCTTCCGTGTTCGCCAAGACCACGCCGGACGGCGTCTCTCGCGTGCGCAAGTCGAAGGGCAAGTTCGCCTTTCTGCTGGAGTCCACCATGAACGAGTACATAGAGCAGCGGAAGCCCTGCGACACCATGAAAGTGGGCGGCAACCTGGACTCCAAGGGCTACGGTGTGGCCACTCCTAAAGGCTCCGCATTAAGGTGGGTGGGATATTATAACAATGTCCTCCATGTTGTTATAGTATTCCACCCACCCTGATGTCACCTTGTCCACTCCTCCCCTCCTCCTCCGCCCCCCCAACCCCCAACAAAGTGACCGTCTCTTCCGATTGATTGTGTTTCTGTCTCGTCCTACATTGTGTGCCCCCCCCCCCTCCTTTTTCTTTTTTGTTTTTCTTTTAAAACTCATGAGGAAAGTTGGTATTTCTGTGATGAGCTGCATCCAGTCAATGCATCCCGAATGCACGCCCGCCCCCTTCCTCGCCACGACGCTTGGACTTGTTTTTATCGCTTCCTGTTTTCGTCACCCCCTCCTCCTCCTGCACCGCCTCCCGTTTTAACCCTCCGATCTCTCTTCTTCTAGCTGGCGTGGCGAATGTGGACGCGCATGCTGGAATGTTTCTGTTTGAGTGCGAACGGGAGTGGCGCCACCCTCGGCGCCGCCGCCCCTCCGACGTTTTCTTTGCTGTCAAAGTGCCTTTTCTCCCTACCCCACCCCTCCTCCAAATCCCCATTGACATCCACCGCAATTTCTTTATGTTCTTACCTCCAACCCCCCCCCCCCCCCCCCCCCCCCACCCCCCCACACACACACACACACACACACACACACACACACACTAATAACTTCTATTAGATTTCTCACGGAACCTGTCCATTTTTTTCTTACAAGCTATGTTTTATCGTTTCAAGAAATGCTGTAAACCTGGCAGTGTTAAAACTGAATGAGCAAGGCCTCTTGGACAAATTGAAAAACAAATGGTGGTACGACAAGGGAGAGTGCGGCAGCGGGGGAGGTGACTCTAAGGTCAGCCTCCATGTCACCAACGTCGGGTATCCTAGAAGCAGAGTAATCGGCAAGGCTGTCGTCACGGAGTCGGGCCCTTTCGGGGCCCCTGATTTAGGCGTTTTCCGACAAACCATCGCGATCAACTGGGAACCCTTTACTTGGCTAATGGAGGAGAGGATAGGTGGAAGTCCAGCCCAGTGCAGGAGAGGAGGTATAGGGCATAGTTTTGGCGCGTGGTTCACAAAAGACGGGTCTTTTTTTTTCCACCTGTTTTTTATATCCACGCGCCAACGTTCAGAGCTCCGCGCCTTTTACATACGCCGTCCCGTAGGGGGCGTCTTTTTTCTTGTTAGCGCCACTGCATGGTGTATGCACTCTCCAGCGTAGGGACGGCACGGGGAGCAGCGTTGTCTTGAGGGGACTAAGCATCGCAGGCAAACGTGAGAATTCTAATGACAACCGTGGCGGCCAACCGCCTCCAGAAACCTTCTATTTCTTTTGTTTTGATTGTTTTCACCGCCCGCTTTGGTTGGTCTCCATCTGAGGCCACCCAGAGTGTGTGTGGGGGGGTGTTTTGTTTTGTTTTTTTCCAGGTGCCCCCCACCCCCACCCCCCCGACCCCCAACACCCTCCCACCGAAGCCGACACCGCCTGCGGTAATGGTGTTGAGATGCTAAAGAAGGGGTTTGACTGGAATCTCACGCCAATAACCGTCACGTCACCAAGCTCCTCCAGATCAGGAGGTTCCTGAGGGTCCAGAAAGGATTCTCTGGTTGGCGGAGACACCCGGGAAAATCAGAAAATTGAAGGGCAAATTCTTACGGAGGAGCCAGACAGAGATCCTTTGTGAAGGTGTCTCTGGAGGTTCCCTGTCATCCAGGTTATGGTTGTTTCTTGTTGTAGTGTTTTTGGTGTAACCAGACTGGAATGTGAGGTGGCGCTTGTTAGCGTACGTGACGTTAGCATGATGAGCATCAATGATCCGATGGGATCCGATGCTCTGATCCGATCGCTTCTTACCAACGAGTTGGTCGGAGCTCTCAAAGGATTCCTTTCCAAATCGTCTCAAAGCAACTCGACGTGAATTTCTTCCCCTGAGGTTGTTGTACCTCCGATCCCCCCTGACGACATCGCCTCGAACACAGCAACACCATTCAACCGAGTTCCCACAAAACTTGCATCCCGTTAAGATAACAAGCCATCGTAACTTCAACCCGCCCCCAACATCGGCGGCTCCGCACGGAAAAACTCCTCGCATTTCATTGGAATCAAAGGGCTTGAGGTGAGATGCCTTCAAGGAAAGACATACAAGTCCGGTTACCGCAACAAGATTTCGACAGGAATCCTTTGAGAAGTTCAGACGGCTCGTTTTGAAAAGAATGGTCCGATAGGAGCCTTGAATCCGATTGGATTATAGAGCGTCGCTGAGCGTCATCGCCCACATCCCTCCACGATGTCGCCACTAGGGGACAGTGCAGAGTTGATCGGGTCCATCACGGACGGAGAACTCTCCTCCCTTGTCCTGTTTGATTGGCGTCAAATATTGTCGCAGCAACCGGACTTGAATTCGTTCTCTTGAGCGTTGGATGTCGTTCCGAGTTGACCAAATCGGACCGACGCCCAACCCCAGGACCCAAAACTCCCCATGGAGCAGAAGAAGCTTCTCGAACTTGCGCATACTGAGCAACACCGCCGTCCCACAGCGATACTGCCAGGTTTAGCTACGTGTCCACGACCTCCTTGAAAAATGTCCGGTATTACACAGGGAAGGAACACGGAGGGGAAGCTGGAACCTTCTGGAACCCTTGCTGGAGAACGGACCTGAGCGGCAGCGTGTTCTCCTGTCAGACCCCTTGTAGGCGTGGTCCCCCCCCTCCCCCATCATCGACCCGGGTTACCCCCCCGGGTAAGCGGGACATGGATCCTTTTCTGTGTGTGGGGGGGGTGTTTTGGAACAGAAGACCAGGGGGGTAAAACTCAATCCCTGCCCGACGTTTCCACTCGCTTCCAGAAGTGAGTGCAAGCGTGGCACCGAAATATATTGTATGTAACAACCACTGACCAATCAATAAAATCGATCGGCCACGCCCCTATCCCCTCTCCTCCCCCCCATGAATCGAACCCAGCTTAGTATCTTGAAGCACCGGACGGTTTTCTGGAATCCAGAAATGACCCAGTATGCAATCGCTGTGCCGCGCCCGGCCTGTAATATGTGTTAATCTGGCCTTCAGAGTGAGTATACAGCATGCTTCGGTCAACTCGTGTGTGTGTGAGTGTTTTGTTAAGTTGTGGCTCTTGAAATATTCCCAGATCTGACAGTTCTTGCAGAGAAGCCGAAGGGCGGGGACGCGACGGTGCCTTGGGAACTGGATCGCCAGGGCCAATATGGACGTGACCGAAGCCCCCCCGCCCCCGACCCCCCTACTATTAATTGATTGAAGCGCCGGGGGGGTGAACACAAAACAAACACATACACACACACTAACACACACGCGCTAGGACAAAGATGCCAGCCGTAAAACGTCGACCCGATTCACGATCAACGACTCCATCCTCCTCAATTGTGTTGAATTTATTCTTTTTTTTTCTAGGTTTGTTTCAATAGTTCAGTTTGACACATGCTGATAAATTAGAAAAATAGATTAAAAGTTCATATTGGTAAAATATATATGTATTCAAATATAGGTGATGTAAACATGTACTAGCAAAGTTTAACATGTACTAGCATGCGTGTCAACATAGATTACCATGATGTAGCCCTGTACTGCTCAACATTTTAAGTCACTGGTTAGCATCCGCTAGCCTCTTTTAGCTGCTGTCAGCCCAGTTTAGCCCCTTTTAGCATGAATCAGCTTATTTTAGCGCATTTTAAGCCTTATCATAGCGTCAATCAGCCTTTTAGCAATCATTTGCCCGATTGAGCTTGTATTTTATTACTTACTAGCCTCTTTTCCCAGTTTAACTCCTGCTAACAATCAGATCATCTTAGCACATTCTAAGTCATGTCTTAGCTTCAGCTATCTGTCTTTTAGCTGCCGTTAGCCCAGTTTAGACTCTTTTAGTATAAATCAGGTTATTTCCAGCCATGTCTGAGAATCAAGCAGCCATCTTTTAGCTTTTGTTAGCCCAATTTAGCCTGTGTTTTATCATTGATTTAAGGATGAATTTGTTTATTTTGGCACCTTTGAGACCATGCCTTTGCATCTGCTCGCATTTGTGAAGCGGCCATTGTGTTTGATAGCCACCTTTTCCGAGGCTCTGAGCGCATCAACAGGTTTCCAGTCTTCACTGGTGCCACAGAAGCCTGCCACTCAATATAAGACTTCATTCTTATTTTACTTTCATGCATCAACAGGCTAAATTTGGCCCCTGGAACTCAAAACACAACAGCAAAAGATAGCAAAACGTAAAGTTGAATAATGGAAGGTTGATGGTTTGAGTCTGTGTGGAGTTTCCAGGTACTCCCTGTGTCTGCGTAGGATTCCTTCGGGTTCTCCGGGTTCCTCCCAAAGTCCAAACACATTCAGGAGGTTCATTGGAGGTCCTGAATTGTCCAGTCGTGTGAATGACAGGGTGAATGCTTGTATGTCTCTGTGATTGACAGGTCCAGGGTGAACCCCGCCTCTCACCCAATGACGGCCGTGATCAGCTCTGGCCCCGACGCCGTCTCACAACCTCTCATCAGTCGTGTTTTGCTGTTATGATTCGACCGGCCAGGGAAGTTATGATGGCTTCCGTTGGTCTAGAGAGGTCAGAGGTCACGGGCAGACGCGGAAGACGTTCCCCGCCGTAACAAAATGAATCGAGACTTTTAATATCCCGACGCGACAGCAGAAGGTTTTAATCAAAACAAACCCTTCAGTCACCCTGACAGTCGATATGGCTCTCATCAATAACCGTCTCCTCTCCGAACCCAGACAGGATGGAGGCCAATCAAACGGCGGTCCATCACTGCCAGTCAGGACCACGGCAAAAAATATAATTCTTCAAAATTTATCAGTCTATATAGCAAAAATCAAGCTTTACCTTTACACTTTGTCTTGATTATTATTATAATATGAAATATTATATCTTATTTATGGTGACGTTGACCCTTTAAATTATATTTACATAAAAACTTGAATATTCTTCCATGCAAAAGCTGCGTTATAATGGTATAACGTATCTTGATCTTTCGCCGTGCGGCGCTTGACTCATTATATAATCATTTGAAATTATTCTGCATTTGAATAATATTGTGGTCTCAATATCATACATGTCAATGTAATAATGTGATAAATCCAGTTTTGATACTAGATTTAATGCATGATACAATTTTGATTTTGGAACGTACCATATTTTGGAGGAGTTCGCCTCCGCTCATGGTCCAACCCAAAGTCTATTTGGAAATGTTATGTTTTAGATCCTGCCTCAAGCTAACCCCCTGCCGACCGAGGTGCCACGAGCATTGGTTTGTCCCGAAAGGAACCTCCGATTAGCTGTTTGACCAACGGCCTCTTTTCTTGTTGTTATTCCCCGACGTGGTCCGTCTAGAAGTCACAATTTTGGCGAAGAGTTTATATTTTGATAGACAATAATCGATCGTAACAGGCTACCTGTAGCCTGCGCTATGCTAGGCTAACTTATGCTAGGCTGACTAGCAGGAGGAGGGTGAATGGAGGTAGATCATAGTGATCAGGGCACATTTCCAAAGAAACCAAGTCAAGTCGGAAATTTATAACACAGTTGCATGATGACGCTTTCCATGCCGAACAGGTTTGGACCAAACTCTTAGAGATGATCTTCAGAAGTACAACATTCCTCCTGCTGCAAAAAACCTCAGACGGATCCAGCTCGATGTGGGCGGCCTTCTGCCGCGACCAGCCGGGGTAGAAAGAGACTTTACATGCTAACAGCTGACATGACATCTCAATAGCTTTCAAAAAAGAAACTACAATGGCGGACGGCTGGCGATCAGGCCACGCCCCCTGGGAACCCGACCAGTCAGAGAGCCCGAAGATATGAGGTTACTATCACGCACTGATGAAGGGCCATGAGTGCAGTGGGAGGATTGCATCATGGGATATCCCTTAGCAGAATAAGTCTGTGGCAGCATAATTAGCGGCTAGGCTAATGCTAACTATTAGCTTTCTTAACAAGAAAGCTTTTATCCCAATGAACCAAACCAAAGTTGCCCTTCCACAACAACATTTCTTTAAAAAGTATATTTGTCGCCATGGCAACCAGCTCTTGCAGCCTCACCCTTCTGGCCGCTCTGCCTGCAGGACTGTGGAACCGTCCACTTAGCATGCATGACTTGCTAGATCTTGCTTGTTTAAGCGTGTGTGTCTTGACGTGTATGTGTGTGTGTGTGTGTGTGTGTGTGTGTGTGTGTGTGTGTGTGTGAGCTATTAGAAAGTTTTCGGGGGCTTTGAACCAGATGCAGTGGTGAATACAATATATTTTGTTGACTTGAAAGTTCCTGAAGTGAAATGGGACGGAAGATCTGTCCGCGGAGAAGGGCGAGGCCATCATAAATTAAACTTTAAAAAAAACCCACCACATTTCAATCCCCCGATGCAAATATTTGCGACTTCTGAGCGTTTAACCGCCAAAACCCGCCTCCTCGTGGTATCGATTCGGCTGCTAGCGCTGAGAAACCCCCTCCCAGTCATCGCTCAAAAACGCCCCCCCCCCCGCGCCTCGGAATCCCTCGCCGCGAGACACCGACCTCCTCAGATAACCCGTCGATGGAATTCCACCGCTGTGTTTTCTTTGTTAGTCAATAAAGGGTTCCTGTTCGATCCGCCGCCGCGCCAAAAAAAAAAAAAAATCCGCGACGGGCCGCCCGCTAGCCTCCGAGCGCCCTCAGCGACAACTGCATCTCTTCTTTTCTTTTCTCTTATCCTCATTTCATTTTGGTTCCATCCTCCCTCATCCTGCGGCAGCTGCTTTTATTCTGCAAATCTTTCTTTTTCTTACTTTTCTCACCTGTGATCAGTGTGTTGCCGATTACTCAAAGCGATACACGTAGGGTCTGGCACGCTAGGGTAGCCTTGATATTATCATTATTTCCCTTTTACACTGTAGCGTTGCTTGCTATATCTTGTCATGTCATGGCCAGGACCCTACTCTATCGCTTTGCACAGTTATGTAGTCGTTTAAAAAAAAAAACAGTTTAATAACATAAAATAACATAATACAATGTTATTTATGTTATTTCCCACGTGAAGAACTCCTGTAAACCTTGCAGTATTGAAACTCAGTGAACAAGGCATCTTAGACAAGCTGAAAAACAAATGGTGGTACGATAAGGGTGAATGTGGAACCAAGGACTCTGGAAGTAAGGTCAGTCGCTGCAGGTCTTTCTGTTTCCTCCCAAAAAAAAGCAAAAAAAAAAAAAGATTTCTAAATACGCCAAACATTTTTAAAGCCTAAATACCCGCAGACACATTGATCGTGACACCAGACATGGCTCGTAAGGGTAGACTCTCCAGCACACATAGTCGCCGTCATTTACACACTTTTCGGACAAAACAAAACAAAAAAAAACGCACAGCATGATCACACACACACACACACACACACACACACATAGGCGTTTTTTTTCTTTAATCCACACCCCATTTTTTAAAATCTTGACAAGTTGAATCGCCGAATTGAAACCATTATACTGCTATTCCCGCCCCCCCCCCACCCCCGACCCCCTTTATTGAAATTTAGTTTATTGGTGTTTTTTGATCATTTGCATGCAGATTAGTAGATACATGCACACACACGCACGCACGCACACATCACAGCACACACACACACCAGAGTGCCGACGACGTCCGGGCTGACCTTTAAATACCATCGGACGCGGCCGGTGATCCGATGCTATTTAATAGTCAGGCGGCGTGGCTGAACTCTCACTGTATTTATTTGAATATTCCCACCTTTTTCCCAGAAATGTGCGATCTCCCTTTAGCTTAGCTTAGAATGCAAATGGTAAAACTCACATAAATGAATTTCAATATTCATGTCTGGCTCTCAATAGCAGCAAAATGGTTCAGTTCCCGCTTTCTTTTTCTGAGCTGTGATTGTGAAAATTGCCGTGTGCGGAAGTTTGAGCCGAGCAGCTACGTTAGCCCCCGCCGGGGTTTTTTCCCACCGTAGACCTGTACGACCACGACCGCCTTCCTCCATAGACGGGCCCTCGTCAAAGAGGCCGCCACGCCAGGGGCCTATAGAGAGACGTCCGCCGATGCTAATCCTAGCCAAGCTTTAGCTCAGAGGGCCCCGTAGCCGCAGCTAGCAGTTGAGTTAGCGCTTTTAGTTAGCATGGACATACATAGATGCAGGGTTGCACCGCGCGCGCGCCACGCCGGACGGCCTTAATGGCGGTTTCTACCTTCCCCCCAGGACAAGACAAGCGCTCTAAGCCTGAGCAACGTGGCAGGGGTCTTCTATATTCTGGTCGGGGGGCTGGGCCTGGCTATGACCGTGGCTCTGGTCGAGTTCTGCTATAAGTCACGGCAGGAGACCAAAAGGCTGAAGCTGACAAAGAACGCCCAGAACTTTAAGCCCGCCCCTCCGGCTAACACCCAGAACTTTGCCACGTACCGTGAAGGCTACAACGTGTACGGGACGGAGAGCGTTAAGATCTAGAAGGTATGTCCAGAAGGAGTGACTGGGTGAATGGATGCCTGTGTGACCTGTGACTGACAGGCTGGATGGTCGCATGTCTTCATATGAGATAACGGCTTGGAACAAGAAATCCGCACACCAAGAGCACTCTAAAAATGAAAATTATTAATTTTACAAAGAGAACAGAAACATTTTTTATCGCATGACATTTCAAACAAAAATGTTCTCTCTCAGATGCTATAAATATAAATATGTTTGTATTTATATTAATATAAGATAAGATAATACTTTATTGATCGCCATAGGGGAAATCTTTTGTCGCAGCAGCGCAACAATAACAATATCAATAAATATGAGTATAAATGTAAATAAGAGATACAATTAAAATACAGTCAAAAGATATTTAAAAAAAAACATTTAAAAAACGAAATGAATATAAAACTATAAAAATAAATAAATAAACAGCAAGGGTGAGAATCGGCAATCAAAACCGACAACAACAAGGGCAAGGATAAGGACAGAGTGAATATACAATGTGTTTAAAGAACATTTTTGTTCGAAATATCATGCGATAAAGAGTGTTTCTGACCTCTTTGTAGAATAAATTATCTTCATTTTTGGAGTGCTCCTGGTCGGCAGATTTTTTTTGTTTCAAAATGTTATTCAGTTGATGTTTTTGATCCAGCCCCCCTTCCTAACTGGGCAGCGGATATGCGTGTTTTCTCGTTTTCAAACTGCATGTGTTCATACGACATGTGAATGACAGGCTGAATGGTCGCATGTCCCTATATGATGAGTGAATGACAGGGTGAATTATTGTGTCTTCTTATGTCTTGAATGGTTGTATGTCTGGATATGACAAGTGAATGACAGGGTGGATGTTTGCACGTCTGTTCGATTGGTGAATGAGAGGGTGAATTGTTGTATGTTTTCATATGACTTGAATGACAGGGTGAACGGTTGCATGTCTATATGACGAGTGAATGAATGAGTGAATGGTTGCATGGATCTCCATGAGAGAGTGAATTATTGTGTCATCCTGTGACTTGAATGAGAGGGTGAGTGGTTGAATGTCTCTATATGACGAGTGAATGAACGAGTGAAAGATTGTCTGTCATGACATGTGAAAGTCTTGCAAGATTGCATGTCTATGTGACGTGTGAATGAGAGGGTGAATAGTTTCATGTCTGTTATAGCGTGTGAAAGAAAGTGAAATTTTCCTTGTCTGCATGTTGTGTGAATGACAGGGTGAATGGTTGTTTGTTGTGACATGAAAGAGTGAAAGATCACATGTTTATATCTCGTGTGAATGAGAGGGTGAATTATTGTGTCTTCCTATGTCTTGAATGAGACAGTGAATAGTTGCATGTCTCTATATCATTGAATGAACAAGTGAATGTCCACATGACATGTGAATGAGAGGGTGAATGGTCTTGTGTCTGTATGTGTGTCCCTGTGATGGATCCAGGGTGAACCCCACCTCTCGTCCAATCACAGCTGGGAGAGCCCCCCACCCTTGTACAAAGAATGAATGAATGAATGAATGAATGAATGAATGAATGAATTTACTTTTCTGCAACTCATAATTTCTCTGCATTCCCCCCCCCCCCCCCCTGATGTAGAACTGAAATTTGTTTACAGAGTGAAATCCCCCCCACCGGAGCGTCCGGATGGAACGAGCCGCCCTGCGCCCCCCCTCCCCCCCCGGAGGCCGCGGCCTTTCTTTTGGTCATCAGCCCGGACGGGGACACCCGCTTCCGGAAACATAGGATTTTCCTCTCGTAGTGCCTTACGGAGCATTTGGCGTCATGGCAACGCAATTTAAAAATGAAAATCAACGAAATTAGTCGTAATCGGAGTTATTGTCTTGATCTTTTTATTTCTGGGGCGGGGGGGGTTATTTTATATTTAAAAAAAAAGAAAAAAAAAGAAGCCATGATTTGCTATTTAAACATCCTGACGACGAGGAGCTCTGAATCCTTCACAGACGTATTTTTGTGGTGAAACTTCAACCGGATCAATGTTCTGCTTAGTGGAGTCACTTCTCTTGTTTTACTATATGATGTTTTCAGTGTCATATTTAGGACGAGCATCTCTCAGTAGGTTAAGTGTTAATAAATCGGACGTCGTTCCCTCCCAAACCCCAACCCCCCACTCTTTATTTTAATTATTTTTTATTTAAATCTGACTGGGCCGTCAGCCGGGTGTGTGACAGCAAACAAACAAGCAAACAAAAAAATTATATTAAAAAAAATAAAGACGTAGTGCCATACAGGCGGGGTCAAAAGAGGTCAAATAGGATGAATTAAAAATGGTTTTTATTTTTTTTATGCGACGCAGCGTTTAAAAACTGAGCTTATACTTTGTAGAACTCTTAAGAGGCTGCTGTCGTGTGTGTACACTCCGCAGCTGTCAATCAACATTTTTTGGGACACACACACACACACACACACACACACACACACACACGGCGTGGTGGTTTGTACAAAGCGGACTTTTTATAAAAGTGAGACGAGGAAAAAAAACGAAGCTGGGATTGCTCCGTCCTCCTCATCGCCGGATAAAGTGCATGTGTGTCGGAGGAGGTGGATTCCTGGCGAGCCGCAAACCGCAGAGCGGAACTTTCTTTTTTGGTGGGATGTTTTCTTTGGAAAAAAAAAAAAAAAGAAAAAAGAAGAAAACAAAAAAAAAGGAGAGAGAGAAGACTTTTGTTTTGTCCTTTTTTTCCGACTCGTGACCTCAGCCGTGAGCTGCATGTGGGCCGGCGGAGCCGCGGAGCTCCTGTACAGAACATTTTATTACATTTCCTTAATAAAAAACTACAAGCTGGTTTATATTCATCTCTCGCCCCGTTGTTGTTGTTATTTATTTATTTATTTTTTGCTCATCCAGGAGCGCTCTCGCTTCCCGGAGTTGTAATTACAGCTTAACAAATGTGTAACGACCGGCGGGAGCAGGACGGTAATAACAATACAACTTTATACTCAGTCTTACTTCAATAAACAGGCTAAAAACAGTAACGTTGTATTTCACATTAAAAACATTAATCACAGCTAATTCTTTGTTCTAATTAAACAAAAACAACAACATTGTATTAACACAATTGCATATCATTTTTGTTTTATAATTTTGTTCTAGCGGCAGTATTTGCTTTAATCAAGTTGATCGTTAATTGAATTTATTCACATCATTGTTTATTATCATGACTGACGATTCAGAGATTCTGTTTTAGTTGCTTAGTTTTTTATTGTTTTTAAATAAAATTACAAAAATATAAATAATTTGAAAATATATTTATTTGACTATGTTCTTGCTAATCAACTCCAACAGAAATGCAACTGGGAACAGGAAAATATCTATAATTAATTACAATGAATCAAATGATAGTACAGAAGTTAGAAAATAATATATATAATATATATATATATCTATATATATATATATATATATTTATATATAAATTTGTAGAAATATATATAAATATATATATATATATATAAATTTGTAGAAATATATATAAATATATATATATATATATATATAAATTTGTAGAAATATATATAAATATATATATATATATATTTATATATAAATTTGTAGAAATATATATATATATATATATATATATTACAGAAGTTAATGTAGTCGTTTACGCAATGACAGAGGCCCTCGATGTCGTTACCGAAGTCCTTTTCAAAAAGACTCCAGTCGGCGACATCGGAGCACTCCTGTAGTGCCTCCTCTGTGGCTTTGGACCAGATCTTCCCAGACCTGGTGATGGCCGCCTGCCTCTTCACCATTGGTTTATAGGTGGTGGCCAGGAGTACCGGGTTGTGGTCTGAATTGCCCAGAGGGGGAAGAGGGGAAGAGTTGTAGGCATCCCTCACATTGGCATACAGGAGGTCCAGGGTTTTAATTTCCTCTCGTTGCACAGTCTACATACTGGGAGAAGGTGGGGTGAACGGGAGGTGGCTGAAGTCCCCGCTGATCAAGATGAGCGCGCTGGGGTGGTAAAATATGTAGTTAAATATGCATATGCATATTTAACTACATTCTCAATATGTAGCTCCAACAGAAATTAACTGGTGACAGGAATATAGATTATAAATTAATCTATCATATAATAACAATTAATAAAATAATATTGAACTTAGAATTTTTTTTTTTTTTACAAAATATCATACTGTTTTCTCATGTAACTTAAACAGAAATAAAACCTACCAGAATAGATTGTACATTTATCTTTCACTAATTGCAATTAATCCAATTAATTATATATGAATATAAATATGTACAATTATATAGAAATGATAATCTGAAAAAAACATAAAAAAAATAATAAATATTTAACCGTATGCTTGATATATAATTCCAACATAAATTATTTACGATTTTTAAAATAATGAAATGAGAAAAAAATATTTAAAAAACAAATATATTTAATTCTTTGTATTCTCATGTAAATCCGACAGATATGAAAATGGTGACTGAAATATAGATCACATCGTGGTCCGTCTTAATTGCAATAAATCAAATTATATTGAAATTATGGAAAGAAAAATTACAGAATATGAATATTTAACTTCATTCTGAATTTCAAATAAAAATTAAGCTGGTGTCAGGAATAGAGATTATAATTGAATCTATCAGTAATTACAATTAATTGAATTATAGCGTTGAAATTTGAAAAATACAAATGATTTACAAAGCCTAAATTAATATAAAATAAATTAAAAAAATTAGATATTTAGCTGTAGTCTCAAAATCTACAACAGAAGTTAATTCAAATTAATTAAATGACAATATTGAAATTGGAAAAGTAATGACAAAATAAATCGAAATATTTCAATGTCTTCTCATGAAATTCCAACAGAAATCAAAATGATGACTGGAATATAAATTACACATTAATCGCAATTCATCAAGTGATATTGAAATTAGGAAAATACAAATTACAAAAATAATGTAAAGATTTAACTCAAGATCAGGAATACATATACATATATAATACAAATATTTTATATATTGTACAAATATTTTAATCAATATTTAATATATTTAACTCAATGTATAACAGAGTATAATATATAACCAACAGAAATTAAACTGGCGACAGGAAATATAGATTATAAATTCACCTATCATGAATTACAATTAAACAATATTGAAATTAGAAAGATAAAATACAAATTAAATTAAACCTAACAGAATTAACTTTTCCATCAATTGCAATTCATCCAATAAATTGTAATTCATTTTGCACAATTATTTTCAAGTGTTATGGAAAGGAGAGGCGGGGATAAGAAGAGACCAGGCAGAGTGTCACACTAGGAAAACTATCATTTATTGGTTGTGGTTGTTGTTTAAAAAAGACCTTACACTCATTGAGTACAGCAGATAAAATCTCCAAAACCTCATTTCAAAACACCAGACTTTGGAGCTCCGGGAATTTTTTTTTTTTTTCCTTTCCTTTTTGTTTCTTTACAAGCCGACGTTCCAACCGACGTCCGACCGGCAGCTTTATAAATTATGTAAAAAGGTGATGAAACACAGAAACCACAGAAAAAAGGACTTAAAAACAACAACAAAAAAAAAGAAAAAGAAGGTTATAACATGAGGTGAACTTCATGTTACCCACTTTATTATTGTACACAATATACAAACTGGTCCTTTATTTTTTTTATTTTTTTTTTATTTTCTTTTAAACGGATTTCCTCCCGCTGCCCGGATTAGGATTAAAAAGGTGGGAGATAAATAAATAAAAAGTTATCTAAGTATCTCAGCGGGGGGGGGGGTCAGGTGTCCGTGGATGTGGAAAAGAGCTTAACTCCAATAAAATGGGCAAATAACGGCGAAAGCAAAACCTGACAATGTACACAGAAAGAAGGAGGTGGAACCCAGATCATTCAATACAGGAAACTTGGTCTAAGCAGAATAAGAAGTAAACACGGCAGCCGGGAGGGGGGGGGGGCCGGACACGGGGGGGCCGGGG